>OOFB01003202.1:10804-21178 GCA_900323305.1 Trachyrincus murrayi
CCTTTTTCTTTCTTTCTCTTTCTTTCGGTCTATTTGGAGCTACCCTCAACCTGTCACTACCCCCCGCCCCCCCCTCCACACACACACACACACACACACACACACACACACACCACTATCTACTTCTCTGTTGCAACCAGATACTGCATGCTGATGTTGTCACACAGAAGAATGATTTAGTATTCTGTCCTGAAATGTGGAACATGCGGAAACATCCTTCTTTGAGTGAGAGGAGGAATGTCATATATATATATACATACATACATATATATATACATATATATATATATATATTTATTTATTAGGGGTGAAATGGTTCACAAACCTCACGGTTCGGTACGGTACGGTATGGTGTTTACAATTTTTTGTATTTGTATTTAGATTTTCCAGGTTTTATTATAACAGTAAACAACACGGATAGCTTGGCTTCCAGCAGCACATGGAAGCATAAACAAAACACTAGTGCCTGCTTTATAACATGAAATGAATTCATTTAAACACAACTTCAACAAGGAATGCAGAGATAAGCAGCATATGGCAAACTTAAATCACACAGCAGTGCCTTGAACAAAATAGGACCACTTGAAACGATTCGTCTGTCAACATGAAATCAAAGTGTGACTTTGGGGTTTTTATCTCCCAGTCTGCCGTAATGAAATGAGCAGTAAGGTAGCTCTCTGTAGCTCTAGACGTCCAACTGTCTGTAGTTAGCGCAAGTGAAGGTTTTTCTGACATCATGTCAATGTGTGTTGTGTTGTATAAGGCAGGTATTACTGTCTGGTCAAAATGTGTGCGGGAAGTACTTTTAGCATGTTCTTGAACTCCGTATTCTCTACCACGGAGGGGGTCATCCCTATGTTCCCACAGCCCTATGTTCCCACAGCCCTATGTTCCCACATTTCTAAGTAATAATACTGTAAAGGCAGGAATCTCTGTAGGCCTACTGCATGTCTGTGTGTCCTCATATCCTGGGGACAGTTTGGTCAGTTGACTTCACACTTGGCAGGCTGTTTGCATGGGACCCGAAGAGTGTGGAAATTGTACCTTCACTCTGTCCTCCTACCTGGGTGTGTGTGTGCATAGAGCTGTGGGAACATAGGGCTGTGGGAACATAGGGCTGTGGGAACATAGACACGCTCCCCCACGGAGAAGGTCTCATATCTGCTGCTATCGCTGCGGTGATCCCTTTGGACCGGCTACCGGGATCAGACGCATGTTGTTGCCTGAAGGCTTCCAGGAGGAGTTGTTGCTGTTTGGTAGCCGTTTCATTTGTTCGCCTAGTCCCGCCGATCGTCCCATCAACGTGTTCACTTGAGACGCGTACCGTGAGCGACATACAGCTGTGTTTTGCTATGGAAGAAAGCGCCACTGCAATTCCAGGTAGGGGAGGGGCCATGTGACCGACATCACGGAGGGGTCTCGCTTCGGAGTTGAAATGATGTTCAACAACCCAGAAGGTTTTGAGCCGTAAGCTGATTGTGTGTGTTTGAAACTTGCCGCGTAGCGCTCGAGAACACAGCGCCCGACCAAGCGACGCCCACGGTGGTCAACCGTGTCAAGTGAACACACCTTGTTGATTTCGGTATATACGCCATTGGTTTACATCTATACATATCTTTTTCAGATTAAATAATTTATTTACATTTTGTATTAATTAATGTATTGTTTGATTATCATGCAAGATGAAAAAGAAATAAAGTAACCCCACAACATATTGATCTATGAATGAATCATGCAGAGGCATTGACACATGAAGTCACACATGAACCAGGAAGCTGAAGCTTCGTGGCTAACAAAAGTACAGTGCATCAGCCAAGCCTGAGCTCCTATTGCTGTATGAGCAGCTAGCCTAGCGCTATAAGCACCGACGTTGACTTACTGGGTCACCGATCCTCGGACTGATTGATTTTCAAATATGTCTGAAGCAGACCCGGGATGTGGGCTCATTTGGGATTCTCACTGCATGGCACTGGCAGAAAACTGTTTTCCTGAAGGGGGCTTGCAGGCCTCAATGGTTGTGGCTTATGATCTGCTGTAAATATTTAATACTAGCTCGCTGACGCGGTGACATCCCGGACGCCCGGCTATGAATTATGGATCTCCCTCAGGGACGCTGGGCCGGGGCCAGGAAGTGTTCGAGCCACTAAATGAAATCCAGGTGATTCTGGGGAGTTTTTCTTTTAAAAGGGAGGAAGCGGGGTTAAACTGGGTTCAACTTCTTGAGCTGTCGCCAGTTGATAGGCTGATGAGGGTTGTGGCTAAATGTCGAGAGAAATGCTAAGCTAACGGCGGCAGGGATACATAAAATGACTCGTAACCAGATAGGTTCCTCTCTGGTTTTCAGTGGTATGAAAAGATGTTGTCCCTTCACTTCTGAAAATACACACACACACACACACTTCTGACACACACACACACACACACACACACTCTAACGGACAGTCTATCATTATTCATTGATTTCAATAACACTCCCTACTTGTTCCTCTTCCCGAACTTCTAATGAGGCTTGGTGCAGTAGTTAGCTAGCCATCAGTAACATTTCCACTACACGCCATGTCCAGTCGATCTTAACTCTCATCTGCTGATTAATCTTCCACACCCACATGCCAGGGGCGTTCAAAACCAACCGCGCAGCATAAAATTTAAATTAGGCTAATTATCTTCCATCTCTGTATATTAAGGGACAACGCAGATAAATGGACTGGGTTACTGAGAATGAGGAAACTGAGGCTGGGTCTCCAATTGTTTCCAAAGGTGATTTCTGAGAACATTTTTATATTTCTTTCAACAGTTTCTTCCTTCACTTTCATAGCTTTTACTCTATATTTTCCTTATATATCAGATGGGGTCATGAACAGCTGTCGCAGCCTTATTGGCAACGGCAGCTTAGCACATAGGACTGTCAAGATTTGTGCAGGATTTACTGAACCAAAGGGCTGAGAAATCGGAACAAATATGATACGTGTATAAACACATTTCCAACTACTTTGTCTGTTATTATTATATTTTATTTATATTATTTTTGAACTTTTCTTTAAACTTTGAATGAACCTTTTGTCCACAGGTAAGCTAATAGCTGGCTGCTTTAGCTAGCTGGTGTCTGGTGCGAGGTGTGCGCAAGAGGTACACTAACTTATAACTGAGTCAAATTTAAAATGTTCCGTTATTTAACAGTTTATGCTCGTGTTTTTGTATAATTAAAAACATATGTATAAATATATAAACAGCATCGGAATTAGTTTATTTGTTGCCCAAATTAACTGCTATTGTATTTGAGAAGACGCATCAACTTTTAATGAATCTTCTTTGTTTAAAAAATGATTTGTTATTGCTGTGTAGATGTTATTCTCTACCTAAGTGTTTTTTCTTATTTTCATTTTCGTCTTTTGTCATCGTCATATTGCATTTCAGACAACAACTTAAACTGCTACTACAATGGTACCACAGTAATATAACAAAGAAACACATTTGTAATGAAGATTTGATAATGGGACTGGAAAAAATATTGATTAAACATAACAAAAGTGCTTGAGTATGTATTCTGAAAATATGTGGGGAATAAGGAATCACAAATTATGGTTTGGCAGTAATGATCGAGATCTGTAAATAAACAGTTTGCCAGTAAGTTCACGCTTAAGCACCACGTATGGGTGATCGTGTGCTTTGCAATTGGCTGTCTTATAAAACAAAGTGTTGGCAGAGCTATGGCGCCTACTGTATCAGATACACACACACACACACACACACACATGCACACACACACCATACACGTGGCACACATGGGTAATGAAATGGATTTTGGATTGGAAATGGCCTAACCTCCGCCCAACCAGCCTACAGACCTTCCTTACACCCATACAAATGCTGGCTGCCTGGCCGGCTGTCTCCCCCCCACCCCCAGGAGGCCAGAGAGATCACTGGGATCAAGTGGCTCTCCTTGTGGGCGGCGGGGACGTTACTCATGCTACTGCGGCCGGCAGCCACATGGCAGAGAGATGCAGACAAAAGGAAAATGGCGAAATGGGAATTACAAGAAAATAACAGGGGACGGAGAGACAGAGGCGAGAAGAGAATATAAAAAGGAGACACAAATCTAGGAGGAATGAGAAAAGAGAGACAGAGAGAGACAGAGAGAAAGAGAGAGAGAGAGAGACAGAGAGAGAGGAGGAAGGGAGGTCATGAGCAACTGGTATGCCTGCTGTGTGCCCTGCTGCTCAGCAGACCTGTAAGGGAAAGGCCCCGAGGGGAAAGCCAATATGGAGGGCAGGCAGAGAAGAGGAGAGGTGACCAGGGAAGTGCTGCCCATGAAAACATCCGCCTCCTCACCGGGGGCATGAACTGAAGATTTGTGGCTCAGTGCCGGGCCTGTTTGCCTGCTGCAGCAGTCATTTGAATGTTCCCCAGAGAAGTCAACATCGCCAAAAAAGAAAAAGAGACATTGCTTTTTTTATCGCTATAACAAACCCAAGTGGGTGAACTCGCAACCCTTTGTATCAGAACTGTACTCAAGTCATTAATAAAGCATTCTCGTTAATGAAATACCATACTTTTTAGTGAACACAAGTCTCGCCTCGATGTATAAACGAAGATAGATCAGTAGTTAATCCGGCGTGCTCTGTGTTGCCACAAGCATACATCGCCCGCTAAAAGTATCGATTGCATTAAAGATAAATTGAAATCTGTCCTGATCTGCTCGGTAAACAGTCACCACAAATCACCACTATTAAACAACCTTCCATATCGATTAATTCGCTGATTCATCCATCCACCCACCTCTATCGAACCGACCCATTCTTCCAGCAGTCTTTTTCGCCCATCCAACTGTGGGCCACAGTTGATATTGTTGTGTCTGTTGTCGTTGAAGCCTCCCTATGACTGCTATTGTTCTTAGAAATGATGAGGGATTGCCAAAGAAACACAATATTAACTCTAATGACCGAGGCAAGATTTTCTGTACTGTCAGAATTTACCTGTCACAACTGATTTTCCAGCTGGATGTGAAAAATGAGGGACAATACTTGAAGCAATTGAACAAAATGATACCCTGTTCTCGATGTAAGGAACTTAGCGCAGAATAGAATAAAAGGACAGCAAATGAATTAAAATTACTGCTATTCTAACTGTACAGTTGCAGCACTTGTTTCGCCATTACAAAAGAACTAAAGACAGCTCCGATGTTCTGCTGGTGTGCCGGGTACAGGAAAGAGGACGGGGGAGGGACAGGCCACTTGATGATGAACCTGCTAACTAATGGGGGGGGGGGGGGGGGGGATCCATGGGATCCATAGGGACACCCGTAGGAGCAAAGGCCAGATATTGATCCACGTCTACAGATTGCCTGTGTGGGTGGTTGCAGCAAATACCCAAAGCGTGACACTGTATGATCGACCCTTGTCCCTCTGCAAACTTGTTCCGATGCAGACGATTCCGTGGGGAAATTGGAAGGCATGCAGGAGCTGCCGGTGACATAAATGATGACGATCCCCCCCCCCCAAAAAAAGAGCCTAATTAAAAGTGTGTGTCCAGGGGTTAAACAGCGAGAGGAAGGTTTGACACATGGCTTACGTGGACGCACACGGACACACTAGCAGGAAGCAATTCCTGCCCAAATGTGTTTACCAAAGGTGGGTGGGTGGAGGGACTCTGATTACACACCGCACTAAGTCTTCCAAATACAACAACAAATCACAGCCAGCCGAATGGAAAGAGGCCTTTCGACTCAATAAGGGTGAAGAATAATGACTACAAGGTATAAATAAGTGTCTTTTCTCCCCGCTGCCGGTCTACCGGCGCTGCATAACAAAGAGGTGAGCGCCCAGACGGAAACGAGGTGACGAACAGCAGCGAAGCCGAGTGAGGACTTCAGTCCGACTATTACCGGCAGAAAGTCACTTGGAGGGGGAGGAGGGGAAAAAAGAAAGAAAAATAAGAGATGAATTTGTATTTAATGTTTGAAGGGAAACAGAGGCTTGTTTAAGCTGGCAGTGGAAAAAGGACATGATGAGGTTTCTTGAAGCCAGAGGAGGGGTGTGAAGAAAAAAGACACGGGCTGGGATGAAGAATCAACACAAAGGTGTGTTTTTTTCGCACGGCGTCGCTTATCCGGGGACGAAGATGTCGCCGTTTCATCGCCATCCACGTCAGACTGAGTGGGAAGCTTCTGCCATGCCAAAACTAGCAGCTTCTTCAAACAGGCAGCGCGGCAGACGCCTGTCACGTTATGAAGCAGCGCTTTAGCTAAGGGGGGCTAACTCGGTAGCAGGCGGGGCCTCCTCCTCTCCTGTACATCAAGGAGCGCCATGGTCAGCGTCTCGGCCCTCCCCCCCCCCCAGGTTCAGGAGGCTCACGAGACGTGTGTCGAGGCTGATCTACAAGCAGCTTTTTGGCGTCGTGGCTGTTGAAATGTGTAACGGGAGACCCTGTTACCGTTGGTGTAGCAGAGCTTTTGGTTTCGGGGACAGGCTGCTCTGTCCTTGCTGGGGGGGGGGGGGGAGGGGGGGGTCAGGTGGTTAGAAGGACCCGCTCAGTATTTCCTCGCCCCCCTCCGCCCCACCCCACATGTGACACACATCGAGTGGGCCACTTTCTGCATTTACCTGATGGAAAATAAGCGGGAGGCAATGTGGTTGTCAGGGGGGAGAGAGTAGTATTGGCCGTAGAGAAAATGGGACGTGTTCAATGTGGTCAATTTCATTGCCGGTTAAATCGCTCGGAGGAGGTGATTACCCCAGCTATACTCTGCCTGGGTGTGTATATGTGAATTTGTGTATATATGTGTTTGTGTGTGTGTGTGTGTGTGTGTGTGTGTGTGTGTGTGTGTGTGTGTGTGTGTATATGTGTGTGTGTGTGTGTGTGTGTGTGTGTGTGTGTGTGTGTGTGTGCATTACAATTTTGTTCAACTCCCTCACAACAGATGTGTAGTTACGCAGAGTAGAAATGAGAGAGGCAGAGCGAAACCCTGAGACAGAACGAGAGAGCGAGATAGTGAGAGAGCGAGAGAGAGAGAGAGAGAGAGAGAGAGAGAGAGAGAGAGAGAGAGAAAGCGAGAGAGAGAGAGAGAGAGAGAACAAGGCCGAGAGATAGATATATATTTTCTCTACTCTGGAGACGCAAAGTCCTTGTCATGAGCCTCTCTGAAGGTTACTGGCCCGGGTTTCAACCCTCTGTTTTCCCTTGTTCCTCCTTCCTACCTGGTAGCTACCTGGGAGATAGAGCTGATGCCATTGGCACAAATGCAATTCAATTCAAAGATTTTCAATACTACAAAAAAAAGGGTGGGGGGGGGGTGTAGTCTGTTCTCAATAGTGCTCATTTGCGCATAAGGGTGGCACTAGCTCTCTGAGCAAGCAGAGAGCTAGTGGGCTAGAAGTCAAGGACATTGGTGTTATTAGGGTTCATTCTGGAAGGGTGGGGGTGAGAGAAAGACAGAGAGAAAGAGAGAGGCAGGTGAACAGGTCTAAAGTCAAGGAGCTGAAAATGGAGGCAAAGCAAAACAGGGAAAGAGGGTGCGAGAAAGGAAGAGCGGCAAAGCATAAAAACATAAAGCAGTGAAATGTATGAGAAAAAGATTAAAGTGCAGATCTTGTCCTTGTACTTAAGTCATTTTCCCTTCCACAATATATCAAAGATGTCATTAACGTTACCAACTGTCTCGCTTGTCTCTGTAACAAGCTCTCAAAAATAGCAATAGAGAGAATTATTTAGTACATATCAACGGCTCACACCTTTTCATTGTCGGGAAATGCTAAATAGGAGGTAGCGGCGGCATAAAAGTCGACAAGTCACAGATGAGTGCCGCCCGATCCTGTCTGTCAAACTCACTCCCTTCCGAACGTGATCGCGATTCACACGACGGAGACTTCCCTCGTTCCCTCCCCCCCCCCCCAGCGTTTTCATTCAGTCTGTTACCATCTCATTGTCATTCTAGGTCGTGGCGGGCGTGATTACTTGCGATGTGGAGCCGATAAGAAAAACATCAGTTTCACCGAGGGGGGGGGAGTCATGGCTTCTGTGAAGAAACGCCGTCATGACGAGACAGCGACAAGCGCTTTCTATAATGGATGTGACCACATGCGACGTGTGCATATGGATGCGCACGCAGCCGGATGCTTCGGATGATCCACGAAGACGGTGTGCCGATGACCGCTGTGAACTCCTCGCGGTCAGCAGGGGCGCGCCCCAGAGGCCGTCCCTCGTCTCGTGGCACTTGACTTCATCGCATATACTTTTAATATTTAGTACAATTTGACGCGATGCAAATAAGACGATAGTAAGCCCGTTGTTTTTGCACTAAAGCATCTGCTAACTGCATCTGGGGATAAATGTCGCACTAAACACAGTCAGACCCAAATAAAAAGCAGACAGCCGCACGTAAACAACAGACACAAGCATTTTATTTCCAGAGCATCCTGCTTTAGATCAGAGTGAACTATAATTCCAATTCAGCTTTTCATTAACTCCCCCCCCCCCCCACCACTCTCACTTCTATTTTAAGTGGTGAAAATGGGAAGGCAAAACAAGAATCCCATTTCCCAATGTCAGCCTGTTGTTACAGGGAGGTGTGTGTGTGTGTGTTATGTGTCCAAATGGTGTCAGACGGTCCCGTGAAAGCCTGAGACCTGAGAAATACACAGCCTCCTTTTAGAGACCAGATAAAGAGACACTGAATCCCAGAGGAGCTAATGTGCAGGAAAAGAAGGGGGAGGGGCTAACACTGTCATAGCTCTATTTTTGTTTTGCTGTTGTCTGTTTTTAACGTCCAAGCAGGGAGGTTCTATTTCACATCACGTCGAAAGAACAACTTTACTCAGTTACTCTAAAAAATAAAAAATACATATAATAATTTAGAAATCAGGCAAACTGAGTGGCAAAGAACATATGGCAACAATCTACAGGTCTACAAATACGACAAACACAAACCGCCATCCAAAAGCCCACGCAGAAGTCATGCAGCACTTGGTGAGACACAACGAAAACGAACCGAAATATAATAATATAACAACTAACAAAGACACGCTTGAATTCAAAGGTGAACAGAGTCACAAAGGACACGCAGCTAGAGGAGACTCGACAAGACACAACCCATATAGAGCAACGACAAAAAAAGACTTCAAATGGAAACGCGGAAATGTCCCCAAAGTACTGGACTGGACTGGACTTACATGCGGCTGCTGGGCGGGATCTTGCGCCCGTCGCGGTACCATGTGACCTGGGGCTGGGGGAAGCTGCGGATGCGTGGAGCCGGGACCACCGCCCCCTCCCCCTGAGAGACGGACTGAGCGCGTTCGCCCTCCTCGAAGCTCCCCATGACTAGACAACGGGAGAATAGGAGAAGAAAAACAGGGGAGAAAGACAAAAATGACATGAAGTAATAATATTTCAAGGTACAGAAAATTCAACCAGACATAATGACTCACAGAGGAAGGGTGGCGGGAAGGGGGGGGGGGGACCTAGGCTGGGGTTTGACTCAAAAAGTTTTCGTGTGTGTGTCCGCCACGGGCGACGCAACCCTAGTGATGTGTGCAGACACAGATGTGAGACGCCATCTTCACCATCTTAGCTCGTTCCATTCCATTCCACCGGTGGTTCGTTATATGAGGCCGTTTAGAATATGCCGGGAAAAATCTGTCGCATTGGTATCATTTTCGTATTTTTAGATTTTTTCGTAGTTTAGATTTTTTTTGTGTGGGACGAGATCAGGCCACTATTCAGAATTTGTGCCTTCGATTCTAGTCCATTTGCCTGACACCGAAAGGCAAATGGCTAGACTTTGAGTTGGAGAGCTGTAATAACGGCGGCTCCAGGCTAGACTTTGAGTTGGAGAGCTGTAATAACGGCAGCTCCAGGCTAGACTTTGAGTTGGAGAGCTGTAATAACGGCGGCTCCAGGCTAGACTGAGTTGGAGAGCTCGCTGTGGTAGCAGCGTGCTCTTTGCTTTATGGAAATACAAGACCACTTAAAAGTTCTCCATTCCCATGTAGGCTTGTCGCGCCAAGGCTGGCAATGCATGTTATGATAATGGTTATAGGATTGAAAACGCTTTTGATATTACCCCAGCAACGTAGCAAACACACGCTCACGCTAATTCATCCAAAATACACTTAATAAGCAGTGATTGTTAAGTTATTTTAGAGAGGCGCAAACACAAACATGAGGCGCCAAGAGGGTGATTTCAATCTCCTCCCCCTCCCCCCCTCTGTCTCCCATGATTCATACTATCGTCGCTCTTTCTCATATTTCACTCTACCCGCCCGCTCCCCGGCTCCAAATCCTCGCATCATCTTCAATACGTCTTACCACGTTGTCCCTTTCTTCAAGACGTGTCGCTTGAGAAATCTTAATTGTGCTGCCACAATGTAATTAACTTACCCC
>OOFB01003208.1:10315-20321 GCA_900323305.1 Trachyrincus murrayi
GGAGCTCGTCACAGCGCTCCTCCAGCTCGCGGATCTGCTTGCGGTACTTGTCCTTGTTGACCAGGCTCTGGGAGAAGTGGTGCTGGGCTTCGTCCCTCGCTCGGAACGCCTGCACCCACGGGTGGTGGCAGTGAGGGGTTTTGTGTCGAGACACACACACACACACACACACACACACACACACCAATACACACTCATGAAGAGAAGAAATACATACCAAAATACTTGTACACGTACAAAGGCACCAACAAACCCAATGCAGCAGTGTGTGTGCATGTGTGTGTGTGCACATGTGTGTGTGTGTGTGTGCGTGTTTGTGTGTGTGTTTGTGTGTGTGTGTGTGTGTGTGCCGATCACACCTTGTCCCGAAGCTCCTCGGCCTGCCGGACTTCTTCGTGGAGGTTGTAGAGGCGGTTGACCAGGTCCTGCCGGTCCTCTAGCGCCTCCTGTCTGTCATGCTCTAGAATGTCCAGGATGGCCTTGTCCGACGTAGGCAGCGGCCCGGCCTGAAACCACACCCAGCCCACATCCATATTCACAACTTTGACTTCTAGTCATGGGTATAATAATAGTACCTGTATGAGGTGTGCTAAGGTGAAGGAGCGTATCTGTATGAGATGTGTTAAGGTGGAGCGTACCTGTATGAGCTGTGTTAAGGTGGAGCGTACCTGTATGAGCTGTGTTAAGGTGGAGGAGCGTATCTGTATGAGGTGTGTTAAGGTGGAGCATACCTGTATGAGGTGTGTTAAGGTGGAGGAGCGTACCTGTATGAGGTGTGTTAAGGTGGAGGAGCGTACCTGTATGAGGTGTGTTAAGGTGGAGGAGCATACCTGTATGAGGTGTGTTAAGGTGGAGGAGCATACCTGTATGAGGTGTGCTAAGGTGGACTGTACCTGTATGAGGTGTGCTAAGGTGGACTGTACCTGTATGAGGTGTGTTAAGGTGGAGGAGCATACCTGTATGAGGTGTGTTAAGGTGGACTGTACCTGTATGAGGTGTGCTAAAGGACAATACCGTCTGGGTGATCAAACCATCGTAACCGTCTCTCCTGGCTTCCCTAAAACATCCGTTACCAATATAATTGTGCCGAAATTCTGCCTACGGGCATTTAGCAAGCATTTAAAGCACATTGAGCGAATGCAAACAATGGCAATATAGCTGTAGCAGTTGACCCTGCTACAGGCCACCTGAGTGGCTTTTTGCTGGGCTCTTCCAACGTCCAGGACACAGGTAGATTGTTGTTAAACCGGTTTATTGTAGTTGGCAGAGCAGGTGGGAAATGCTGACATGATGAGCACTCTATGGAGTGTGTGTGGTTGATAGCTGGTTTATCCTGTGTGCCTTGATAATTCTAATGCCCCACAGAGGTGCAGCCCCAGAGTCTAATCAGTCTGACTCGGGCCTGCTTAAACCAGCCACCAACCACACACACTCCACAGTAGCGTTTTGGTTTTTGTGAAGTATTTGTATGCCAATTCACTGTTATGTGAGATCGCGCGGCTTGTGCTACGGTAACGCCAGAGGCCAGACAACATTGGCACCGCTAGATCCCGCGGCTCGGCGTGCAGTGTAGCCTACAAGGAACGATCCATAACATAATTATGTCATCGTTCAGAAGTGTTAAGGAAATAGATTACTGCTTAAATACTGCAGGCGTGGGTGGGGTTAACACACTTTTAAGTGTGCCAATGTGGGCTATTTGAAATCACCTATTACGTCAATCTAGACACGTCATGTTAAGTTTCGATTGTCTGATTGAAATCCTAACAACAAGGAGGTAAACCGATGTGCGGCCGTGGGCAGAGTTATCTCGGAGCTAACCTGCTATGTACCAGGCTAGGCTCACAGCATGAGTCGCCATGGTAACTGTATTGATATTAGTCTAAGCTTGGTAGTTGAAAATTCTGCCATTCCCTGAATTTTTACTTAACATATCTGTTTAACCTGGCAATCCAGCTTCTTGAAATAGGGCCCGAGACACAAGTAGATTGTTGTTAAACCTGTTTATTGTAGAGTTGGTAATGTTTTGCAGGCAGAGCAGGTGGGAAATACGGTTTGTGGTTTACTCTCAGTTCTTCAGCAGTGGAAAACAACTGTCCTCGCTTCACAGACAGTTTCTGTTTTATCTCTATGTAAGACCATGGTGGTAATAACTGTATCTATGCTGTATGTATCATTCCGAGTGAACACTGCTTTGTGTCACATTGACTCCCAGGCCTTACAGAGACGATCCTGAACCAGAGACTCCGCCACAATAAGACCAGATAGATAGACAGCCAGAAACAGTGCATAACACCAACGCACATTGATTCCATGAGACGAAAGTGCTATATTGCCATTGATTACATGACTACATACGTGGCAGGCGCACGCACGCTAAATGTTGTTTGGCAGAATCGGTACAAGGAAGTGATTTTGCCAAATTATATTGGTAACGGATGTTTTAGTGAAGCCAGGAGAGACGGTTACCATGTGTCATCACCCAGACCGGTATCGTCCTTTGAGGTGGAGGAGCACACCTGTATGAGGTGTTAAGGTGGAGCATACCTGTATGAGGTGTGTTAAGGTGGAGCGTACCTGTATGAGGTGTTAAGGTGGAGCGTACCTGTATGAGGTGTGTTAAGGTGGAGGAGCGTACCTGTATGAGGTGTTAAGGTGGAGCGTACCTGTATGAGGTGTTAAGGTGGAGCGTACCTGTATGAGGTGTGAAGGTGGAGGAGCGTACCTGGATGAGGTGTGAAGGTGGAGGAGCGTACCTGATGAGGTGTGAAGGTGGAGGAGCGTACCTGTATGAGGTGTGAAGGTGGAGGAGCGTACCTGGATGAGGTGTGAAGGTGGAGGAGCGTACCTGGATGAGGTGTGAAGGTGGAGGAGCGTACCTGTATGAGGTGTGAAGGTGGAGGAGCGTACCTGTATGCTGGACTGCAGCTCCTGTAGTGTAATCTTCAACACCTCGTTCTCACGCTCCAGATCGAAAACGTGCTCCCGTTTGGGGCGGTTCTCGATGTCGTGCTTCAGCTTCAGGCTCTGCCGCCGCTCCATCTTACACTCCTCCTCCACCTTGTTCAGCCGGTGCTTCAGCTGGTCGATCTACACACACACATGCAGAGCAAGCACACACACACACACACACACACATGCAGAGCACACACACACATACACAAATTGAAAGGAGACAGCAGGAACAGTGAGTGACCTGTGACAACTTTAGTTTGGGGAATGCATGTGTGTGTGTGTGCGCGCGTGTGTGTGTGTGTACCTCCAGCTGCAGGTCTCTGCTCCTCATGACGGCCATGTTTCTCTCCTCACTGAGAGTGGCGTACCGCATGGCCAGCTTGTAGTTCTCATCCTTGACCCTGAGCAGTTCGTCACTGTAACTGTTCCTCTCCTCTCTCATCTTGTTGCACCCTGGGAGAAGCACATCGCGCTCATATTCACTCATCCTTCGAAGCCCAAGTCAAACCTCTGCGTCAGCATGCATTCGAAGATACGCAAAGATCCACAGAAAGTGGAGTACACGCCCCCTTTTGCCACGGCAACGCATCGTCCGTCTCGGCTGAGGTTCGCGTCAATCAATCGCTGATTGGTCAAGCAGGGAAGGGGCGTAGTGTTTTGTTTTGGACAGCCAGACACAAGAATAAAATGGATGCACCCATCGAAACGCTGTATTTACAGTGCTTTTCAGCAGTACATTTGAATGCTATTCCAACATCTTTTCAACGGAGAAGACTGTACTTCCCCCTCGTGTACGGGTAGAACTGTAAATCCAGCTGACTCTTTCTTGTTGTAATTCGACCTGTATCTTTATCTTTCGCTTACAATAACAATATATTTCTGGACCATAAATACATTGGTGCATTGTCAAAGTCACACACAAACATATTTTTTTGAGGAAATAAAAAATATATTATGACTCTCCATTTAGTACCTTCATACAGTTCCTGTTCGTTAGTTCGCTGCTAGGAAATACAACTATGCACTATCATTAAGTCAAAGGGATATATTTTGAATGACATACAGCCAGGCAGAGAATCTCCCAAAACAGCTAGCAGCCCTAGTCTCTCAAAAATGTCATTTCAGCAGTGAACTGACATTTACTCTCACCAAGGCTTTAGCAGTCGGGTTATCGCATAAATCTAAATCCGGTACAAAAAGGAAGCCTCAGAATATGGAATACAGAGCAGACCGGGCCGCGTAGCTTTATTTATTATATGTTTAGCAAGAGAGAATGTGACCTCTCACACAAAGAGGAACTAGAACAGTTTCTTTCATTTAAAATCTAATTTCCAAGTCAAATGTCTGTGATGTTGTAGTTGTGTGTGAGCAAGGCCCAGAGGGAGAGGGGGGTGTTTAGAGAAGCAGATGGATTTGAATACAAGGATAGATAAGATAGAAGGGTTTTGTCGTCATCGAGGGACCAGGAGTCGGTGCAGGGGATGCTGGGGGGGGGGGGGGGGGGGGGGGGGGGGGGGGGGGGGGGGGGGGGGGGGGTGGTGAGACCTGCCCAGCTCATTATATGGCTGGAACTGTACCCGGTAACGAGACACTGTAACCTGTTTCATTTCTTAAGTGAGTAACCTCATTTGGAGCAGGCGTGCATCTTACATGTGATAAAAGCCTGTGTGAAGATGAAACGCAGTGTGTGTGTGTGAGAGAGAGGGAGAGAGAGAGAGAGAGAGACTTTTTTTTTCAGGTGGAAGAAAGCTATTTTCTAGTGCCATTGTTTACATTTGTGTCATTGATGCTCGTCAGCAGAATTACAACAAAGTCATTTTGACAAATGATACTGGTGTCGGAGGTTTTGGTGAAGCCAGGAGAGACGGTCTGATGAGGGTTTAATCACCCAGGCCGGTATAGTCCTTCATAACTCACTAATAAAAGGGGTTAGTGATAGTGACTGTGGTCGTGATCTTACTCTGCTGGAAGGCCTGCAGCTCCTGGTTGGCAAGCCGTAGCTTCTTGTACTCGTCCTCCAAGGTGGAGTTCTTGTGGTTGAGCGCCAGCTCCTGCATGGTCTTGGCTCTGGTCTGGAACTGGAGCTTCACCACCTCGTTCATCAGGAACTGGGTCAGACCCTCCTGACCCTCCTCCACTGGGGAGCACAAGTCATCATGATAATATTAATAATAATAATAATAATGATAATGATACTAATTAAAGCTGCTCACAGCCTCAAAAGGTATTGACTGTCTGCGTTACTATAATATAGCCATGGTCTGTAACAGCTGATAACGAAGATTGTGCTTTCACATCAGCCGGTGGGTTTGTATCGTATCATGGACTGGTCTGTACCGTCTTCTGTAGCTGCCGCAGACGTTGTAATCCTCGTCTTCGCGGTTTAAATGCCAGGCCGTAATCTTCGTGAGCCTGCTACGGTTCGGTTTCGCTAATACTACATGAGTAAACTCTGACAATGATAGTGTAGTAACGGCAATACTGCATAAATAAACATCGCCGTGAACCTATTTTCAAACTCCCGTGCTGCATGTAGGCTATACAGGCATTGCTACTTTATTCATTGAATGAGACGTCAGGCTAACAACAACAAGGCAACTGAATCTCACGGAGCCAAACTCCAAGCTGATTGGCCAGGGTGATTTTGCCGGCCAGGGGAGGGCAATGAGAAAGCGCTTGTAGTTTTTGGAAAAACCCTAAGTCCCATGAAAAGCCATTTGATGGGACATTCCGGAGAATGAAAATAGCCGTATTTTGAACATTTCAAAGCTGTTTTTTCACTTGTAGGCTTCTTGGCGACCATTCAAATAATAAAATGCTCCTGTAAAGGGGATGGCCTCTATCAGAACACTTAGATTCAAGGGCCTGGGCCCTTCTGAAGTGGACTTGTGATTGGTTGAATAAAGAACTAAACACTTTGACTTTGACTGAGGTGGAGGGGTGAATTGACAGGCAGAGGTGGGGGGGGGGGAGAGATTGAGGGCGAACGGTCAAGTGAAGAACATGGAGGATGACTTCAGCAATGCAGGGATATGTGGTAAAATAGATTAGAAAAATGTGAGTGAGATGCCCAAATGTGCATAACACATCATGCACGTGTCAGGGCACAGGGGACACACGGGGTGCGTTCACACCAATAGGTCCTCCTTGTCTCACCTACGATGGTGGAGAACCGTGGTGTGGGCTCTTTGCCGGTCACCTTCTTGTACAGTTCAGGGTAGTGGAACTCCAGACTCTCCAGGAACGACACGATGCCCCGCTCCCCCTTCGTGTGGAGAATATCAAGCAGCCGGCCTGGCGACACAATAGACACGTGTACATCATCAGGTGTGCACCAGCTTGCTTATGGGAGAGTTAGTAATCGAACGAATCACTTCAGTACACCTTCCCTCAAGAGGCCATAGAAAAATTATAAAAAGCCACATGCAAAGACACGAGGCAAAAACATGTAAAGAAAACCCCACAAAGACATGTAGATCAAATATGAATAGAAATAAACCTAGGTGTTTTTATCATATGTAAACGGTGAATGTCAAAGGGTTAAGTACAATTAGAGTTGGGCTGGGCAATAATTCAATATTATCGTTTATTGTCTTTGAACGGCATTGTATCGTCATGAAATTAAGATTAAATAAAGTTATCGTGATACACAGTTGTATAATCAAAATGAATTACCTAACCCTAACCCTAACCCGTAAAAATTATCAAACTATGAGGTTAGAAACAACAGAGAGAAAGGAAAACTAGTTTTAGTCAAATACCATACTTTAACCGTGTCCATATGCTATGCAATGTAATGACCCCAGGCTAGACGGTTTAGAGCGGTATTTTAAGCACAGCGTGATATCTATATCGATATCGTTCCCCACGGTTAGCGTGGCGGTACATGGTTCTGCCCACTAATGGGAAGACAGTACTGGAACAAGTACGTAGATGTGGAACCCCCCCGGCTCTGCCCTTACTTGTGCGGTTGGCTTTGGACACCAGCCGCATGGAGTTGAGGATTTCGTCCTCGTCCTGTTCGTCCAGCACCTTGCACTGCCGCAGGTAGGGCGTGAGCTTCCCCGGGGAGATGGCCCGCGTCAGCTCATGGCGTTTACACTCCACCTTCTCCCACAGGGCGTCCACGTCCACGCACACCACCGCCGGGACGCCCCCGTTGCCCGCACCTCCGCCTCCACCCACACCGTTCTCCATCCTCTGGTCATGGGAACAAACAAACAACAACAACATGATCTCTCTCCCCCATTGGTGCTCTGGTCTGGTTTTCCCCGTCTCTCTCTCTCTCTCTCTCTCTCAAGAGTTGTATTAATCAAATGCACAGTAAAACACAGGCTCTGAGCAATTCAACTCTTAAGACAAGGCACGCGTCAGCTACATAGGTTTAAAGGGTGATGGTAGCCTAGTGGGTAAGGAACAGTGCTTCCAGACGGAGCACCGGAGAGTCATGGGTTCGATCCCCGGGTCTGCCACCATTGTACTCCTGAGCAAGGAACTTAACCCTGAGTTGTTCCAGGGGAATGTCCCTGAAATAATTAAGTACTTGTAAATCGCTTCGGATAAAAGCATCTGCTAAATGCCCTAAATGTAAAGCAGCAACAACAAAAAAGCGAAGGTTACACAATAAGCAGAAGTACACAATAATAACAAAACATTGATGATTAAACTAATAGCTTGAATGGGAGCTTTTCAGTGAGCTTTTCTGAAAGAAATGAAAACTGGCTTCTGCAGAAGTGGTAGTCTGTGTGAGAGTAACGGATGCAAAGAGAGAGAGGACAGGTAGAGGAAGACAACCCACCACAACAACAACACGGTGAAGAGTTCTCACTGGCACGCAAACAAAGCATGAAGGATACCTATTCACTATTTAGCAGACGTTTTTATCCAAAGCAACTTACAGTCATTTCAGAGACACACACACACACACGCACGGACACACACACACGCACACACACACACACACACACAGGGAGCTGAGGGAATGGTATGCTAAAGATACACATATTTGATGTTTAAAATGCATCAATTTCTGGTCAATTACTTAAATATTAAGTAGGAAGCATCTACCTTCATCATCATTATCGTATAAACATATCACTACTTGTTTGTCAAGACTCTTTTTGTTGCCTTGGCAAAATGTACGAATACTTAAAAAACACGCGTACATTAAGCGTCTGTGTGTGTATTTGTAATCTGTGTGAATGTATTGACAATTCGTATGTAGGCTACATTTGTTTATCTGTAAATAGGAAACCATTTCACAAACACCAAAAATTCACTTAAATATGTTGCAAATACATGCTTGTGTGGATGTCAATTATACGCGTACAAAATAGGCCTATGAATTACACACAAGTAGCCTTGAGACACTTTCCGTCGAGTCGGGGGTGAATTGACTCGTATCACTCGGCCATTTTCGGATTGCCGAGAGGTCATTCTTCCTTTCAAAATAAAAGCCACATCCATGGAGCACGACGCTTTCTGGCCCGAGGCCGGCTGATTAGACTCTGGGGCCGGGTGAGGCTGCACACTTGTGGTGCATTGGCAAATCAAGGCCCACAGGTTAAACCAGCCACCGCCACACACACTCAGGAGGAGCGTGGACGTGTCAGGACTTACCACCTGCTCTGCTTGTACAACATTACCAACTCTGCGATAAACCGATTTCTACACATCTGCCTGTGTCTTGGTGTCAGAGGAGCCCAGAAAAGCCACTTTGGTGGCGTGTGGTAGGAGGATCTGCTACATTGTGTTAACAATGTTATTATTTAATGTTAATTTTGGGGGGGAACATGTGCTGGTTGCTCAGGTTCAGTCTTTCATCCACATTCACAGTCCAGAGCAAAGTCCTCTGGGTAGATGCTGACCTCTCTGTCTGTGCCAGCAGGGGTGTTGGACCACAGCAGATGATCCACGTCAACGCTGCCTTGCGATGAACCATGTAAGTTAAAGTGCCTTTGCGATGTAGGATAACACCTTTCCACGGGTGCTTTGGATGGCGGAAGTCACATACTTTCACCTTCTCCTCCTCACTGAAGTGACAGTCTTGGAGTGCCTGTCATGGGCCTTCTTCTGCTGTAGTTGATGCTTCACCACAGTGCTTGATAGGTCTGGCTTCAGTCATTTCAGGCGTGTTCGGGGTTGGTGTTTCAGGAATAGTTCAGTTGGTGTACACTCGTCGTTGTGTGGGGTGTGTTTCTCTAACTGAACAGAAAACGGGCAAGTCTCTGGTGAGTAGGCACAGTGTGTGTGTGTGTGTGCCCTAACACAAACACACACACACACACACACACACACACTTATACACCAGGAGGTGCAGAACCAGAGCCTGCAGGATCATGAAGGATCCTCACCACCCCAACAATGGACTGTTCCAGCTGCTGCGGTCAGGCAAGCGCCTCCGTAGTCACGCTGCTAAAACAGAGAGACTGAGACGGAGTTTCTTCCCGGAGGCCATCAGGACTGTGAACTCTGACCTCACCAGGGCCCCCACCTAGACCCACACACTCCCCCTCTTATGCACACACATACACACACAGACACACACTTAGGTAACGCCTACACATAATTTATCATTTATAATTTATATCATATATACATACATACTTTTCCTTATACTTATATTAGTTAGTTAGTGCTCTTACTCTTACTGTAAATATTGTAAATATTGTGCTGTAAATATTGTGTTGTGTGGTTATTTTATTTTATAATGTAAATAGTGTAAACTTGTTGCCCTTTGCACATTTTCTGTTGAGCATTGCCACTTTCATTTCACTGCACACCCCGTGTATGTATGTGACAAATAAAAACAACTTCAACTTGAACACGTACGCACACATACACACACACTCACATGCACACATACTTTCTCTCTCTCTCTCACACACACACACACACACGCACGCACACACACACACGCACACGCACACACACACACACACACACACACACTAACACACACAGTTACTCTTAATTTGCATGCTTCCTGACCAGTGAGTGCTGGATAGCCATTCAGATAGGAAAATCAGCCCCACTGTGATCTCTCTCTCAC
>OOFB01003210.1:0-13089 GCA_900323305.1 Trachyrincus murrayi
AAAAGTACACACATTCTGTACTTAAGTAGAAGTACAGATACTTGTGTAAAAAAATACTTTGATAAAAGTAGAAGTACTGATTCAACTTTTTACTCAAGTAAAAGTAAAAAAGTACAGGCTCTGAAAAGTACTCACAGTAAAAAGTAATTTTTAAATCGGCTGTTTTTGTGCAAAGCGAACGGAACCTCACGTCATATTAATATAATATCATATAATAATATAAGGGAATAGGAACTTTATTTCAACTTCTATTACTGCCATTCTGAATGTATTCAGCGTGAACAACAACAAAAACTCACGTTGATGTCGCTGACGGTACTAGCGTGACTTCTTCTCCCAGTCATGGACATGACGCCTTCAGCCCTTTCTCCCGTAACGTCTCTGCTATTTCGTTTCGATTTGTCTTTTCCGTCGCATTCGTCTATTTACGTTGTACATGATATGCACACCAGGAGGTCGTCTTTTCTATTGTCCGATCCATTTAGTTTGAAATCAGTCTTCATGCGCGCAATGATGCAAATAAAAATAATCGATAATTCACCTCAAATGCATTAAAACGAAAGTAACGAGCCTGTTTTCAAAATGTAAGAAGTAGAAAGTACAGATATTTGTGTTAAAATGTAGGGAGTAAAAGTAAAAAGTCGTCAGAAATATAAATACTTAAGTAAAGTACAGATACCTGAAAAATGTACTTAAGTACAGTAACGAAGTATTCCCACCTCTGTATATATATACATATACATCTCTCTCTTTCTGCTTGTGTGCGTGTGCCTGCTCGTCTCTCTTGCTCACAGACGGTAAAAGTTTAGACACAACTCAGAAATACCATCAATCAGGGTGTTTTATTTAGAAATGTGTTATATTGTGGAAATTGATCGGATGCTCTATGCCGTCTCTGTGTCTGACTTCCTGCCCAGCTTGACACATTCGCTCACGAATTGAGAAAATCTTAGAGCTGCCGCCGAAACGGTCGCTGAAGGCTGCGACCATTCGGCGCTATTCGGCCACATTGGTTAACATGGCCGCCGAAAGAATTTTCGTCGCCGTTCGTCGCCGTTCCGCGTCCGGTGTGTTCCCGCTGTTACAAGACGTTAAAGTCCATGCTGCGTAAGTTCGTGCACAAAGATAGTCGCAATTGGGATAAATGGCTCGACCCTCTGTTGTTCACAGTATGGGAGGTTCCTCAGGCCTCCACAGGGTTTTCCTCATTTGAACTGTTGTTCGGTAGACGGGCAAGGGGTGTCTTGGACCTCGTTAAGGAAAACTGGGAGGAGGGTCCAAGCGCTAGTAAAAACGAGATTCAAGGAGGTACGGTATCTGCGGTACCACCGGCGGCGTGCAGGTGCGCCCGCAGGTAGACAAGACGGAGACGATCGCAGCCTGTCCGCAATCGATCCAGGTGAGGACATTCCTGGGGCTGGCTGGCTACTATAGGCGGTTCATCCCCGCATTCTTGGAGCTGACCAGTCCCCTGACTGACCATACCCGAAATGGTGCGTCAGATCCGGTCCAGTGGACCGAGCAATGCCAGGTGGCGTTTGAGAGGGTTAAAAATGCTCTCTGTGCTCCGCTCTTACACACGCCTAACTTTAAGCTTCCTTTTCTTTTGCAGACGGACGCGTCGAACAGGGGGCTGGGGCTGTTTTGTCCCGGGAGGTGGAGGGCGTGGACCGTCCGTGGAGAAGGAGTGTTTGGCGATCACCAACTCGTTGGTGCCGGGGGCACAAATGGCGGTGGCTGACTTTTTTTCCCGCTTGCCGGAGCAGGGAGGAGAGTTGGCTGGATTATATGTGAAGCGGTATCTTGATCACAGTCATATGCGTTGCAGTTTGCGGTACGTGGTACCGAACTTATGTATGACGCCAAATAAAAGACTATTGATCACAACCCGTCTGGCTACTTCCTCAGAACCATATGGTAGCACCGCATTTGCTACATTACGCTTCCTATAAACCTAAAGACAGTTGACTGATCGACCCAGGACTAAGCTTCTTGTTGCAGTCTAGTAAGACTCCAAACGTAGGCTAGTTTGAACGTAAAATAAGAGTTACGCAATGTCTTAATATATTTGGGTTGCACCAAATGATTTAGTTTTGATGTAGAGTTAAAGCTGCTGTAGGTAAGAGTAGAAAAGAGCAGAAACTAAACAACAAAAAACGTCTCCTCCCTCTCTGCTCCCTCCCTCCCTACATTTCTCTGCCATTGAGAAGTGTTGCATTTCATGCACCTGTGATTGACAGGTAAGATGGATTCCCTGAACTAATCAGGGAAGAAATGCCCTATTTTGTCACTGTTACTAAAATAATGGCGTAATGCAGAAAAAACAAGTGCCAAATCCTATGTTTTTGCCAGTCTCCATATCTCATATGCCCATGCCCTTAAGGAATTGTACTTGTTCTTCCGTAATTGCTAACAAAGGACTGATAACTAAAACGATAGCATCGTCTTCCCATTGTCGGAAACCCACAAACTCTGCCAGCATTGAAAAACAAAACTGTAGCCGGTGGGAAGACAAGCTAAAAAGTGTCTGTAAAGGTTTAAAATCAAACCCGTGTAGTAGACTGGCCACTGTAGAAATACATTTGTTAAAATCGTCTTCTGAAACCTCCATCTTGCGAGTCCGGATGAATATCTCCGTAACGTGACTCCACCCCTCTCAATTGCTGGTTTCCGGCACAGGAGAGGTGTAGTCTCCCCCCAGAAGTTTGGCTATTTAAATTCTAAATTCTGGATCCGAGATTAGATATGAGTATACTAGCCATGGGACTGAATGATGAAAAGAAAGGAAAATGGCCATTCTTCAGCACTCTCCATCCACACTCCATGTCTTTGAGCAGAGGGACAGTACGTTTTTCAGGCCCTTAGATGCCGGAGGGTACCTTTAAGGCTAACATTTAACTTCTAGATGCTAGCTGCTGTATGTGCAAACAGAATAGCGGAGGCACAGACAAGAGGCTCAGACAGCGCTGTTCATGTCATACATGAGCCATAAAATGATGATGGCTTCGAGACAACAAATAAGATCCCATACGTGTCAGTGGTGTGGAAATTGTGGCTCCGTGTCACATGCTGGATGGATATGGGGTACAATTCATAGTATCTGCCTCGTCCACTCACCAGTGCAGTATGGCAGTACGACCCTTCCACATCACACAACAGGAAAGTAACACCATGGGCTTGGACCTGTTCACAAGCCTGTGGTTCTCTAAGTTGGACAAAAGGGGCACAGTGATCCTTGATGTGGACTCCCCATGGTGCCAGCAGTGGCCCAGCTTGTTCAGCAGGCTGGGTTGGCTCACAGCATTTGCTCATAAGCCCATCTGCTCACTTCCAAGACTTGCCATGTTTAGGCTTTTGGGATGTGTATGTAAAAGGTTATGTTATTGTGTGTTTTTTATATTGGTTACCCATCTTGGATGATCACCTCTCATTCTACCTTGTAATTGTAATTGTAATTGTAGTGTAGGCCTACTTTAGATATGATGAGGGGTTGTGTTATTTTGTATGTTTAACAATCTTTTATATGTTTTACAATCACTGGTCAATTTGTGACTTTGGTTGGTTGAATACCTGGTGTGCTGCTGCACTCTCAAGCAGCAAGGTGGTCAGCAAATGCAATCAAACGTTTTCATTCTGCTGGGAAACACTGTCATAATAATAAATGGAAGGTGCTCCACAGCCACCGGACACACTGTGTGTCTGATGGCTCCGGAAATTGGCGAGCTTCAATTCTCTATAGCGAACGCTAGTGTCAACTCACCACTTTTACTGTTAAATTATATCTTTCTGGTTTTAAATGTACAAAATGATGGTTTGTGATACGCCCTGTGGAGCACATATTACGGCAACTTGACGTGACGCTGATTTTTCAGCGGAGCCATGGGGTAACTGATCGTCAATCATGACCCTAAGATTTGTAGCAGACTTTGTATCAGGAAGGTATTATGATTACAGTGAAGCTGAAAACCTTGCTGTGTTGGATGAATGAGCTAACTGGAATGACAATAAGCTCCTTCTTTGAAAGGTTGGACAGTTAAAGTTGCTTGGCCTTCATCCAAAAAGAGATACTCTGAGAAGTATGTCGAAATGCATGCAGAGACGGTGGTGTCTCCTGAGGACAGAGATAGAGTATCATTATATATTAATATATTTAGCGTGCACTCTCTATACCTTGTGACGCCTTTTGGATTCACCAACGGCAACCGTCTCAGACTGGATACATGTTAGTGTCTGGAATATGGTGTGCCATCCTGTCACGAGCCAGGAGCCAGACATGGTCCTCTCAATTCCATCTTTATTCATGAGCCTCTACTAATCGGATTGCTCATCATCCACGGATGCAGAGAACTCTTTAGATAAGAGAAGGTTCAGTGGTCTTCATGGGTGGCAGTGAAATAGTAAATGGCTCAGGAGGTAGAGCCGGTTGTCTGGCACCCGGAGGTTGCTGGTTCGATTCCCAGATCCTCCTAGCTAAGTGTCAGGGTGTCCCTGAGCAAGACACCTAACCCTAACTGCTCCCGATGAGCTGGCTCTTACCTTGCATGGTTGACACTGCCGTTGGTGTATGAATGGGTGAATGTGAGGCAAAAATTCTAAGCACTTTGAGTGGCCACAGGTCTGAAAAGCACGATATATTG
The DNA here is from genome assembly GCA_900323305.1 of Trachyrincus murrayi. NCBI lineage: Eukaryota > Metazoa > Chordata > Actinopteri > Gadiformes > Macrouridae > Trachyrincus > Trachyrincus murrayi. Next base: position 4,638 of record OOFB01003210.1, read on the forward strand.
TTGGGACGTCATTCATGGTAGTCCCTTTGCGTTAGACCAGTGTAGACCCTGTAAATCAAATTAATGCAAAGCCCCTTCCTTTACTTCTCCGTCTTCAGGGTTCCATCCTGAGTGTTCAGTCTTTCCACCCAGGTTACCTGTATGGGCAGAATATGCTCACAATATCCTCAACAGGTCTGTCCCTTTTAGAATGCCAGTAACACACCCTAGGAGAGGGAGGTACAGAGACATAACATATACCCTCTGTAGTCTATGATCATGGAGGTGTGCTCTTACTTTTCCAATTCCAACATCATAGAGATGTGGTCTAAAATGCAAACGTTAAAAGTTTACATTTTAATGTATGAAAATGGATCAGAGATTTAGAACATCCTTACCATCCTTAACGTACCAGCGTGCCTGTCTATTAGCATTCTAGCATGTTAGCATGTGTACAGGGGGTGCTCATATAACAAAAGATAAGGTACGACGTACACATACTATCAAGTGTTTGCTATCAGTTTGCTTTGCTTGGCAGTCAGGTATCAAATACCGGCCCAGATAGCAATCATGTGTATCTTCTTCAGAAAATATACCCTCTAGTTATTGAACACAGTGCATCATGGGTAGTTTTCCCAAGTCTGTTTCCTGTAATGACGAAAGCTCATGAATTGGATCTTAAACCAAAACAGAGCTTGAAGAGTACAAATTACATTTCAAATCATTCGAGGCCTAAAAGGTGGATTCAGAAATGTTCTACAGATTCAAGAAAAAAATTTGATATGTGCCTTTATTAAATAAACAATAACTTAAAATAAACAATAAATAATGCATGAAAGTATAAATAAACAATAACACTGAAATAATGTGTTTGTGCATCACAATTGCATGGCTATTAAAGGGACACATTATGAAGTACAGCTAAAAGACGACATAACAGAATTAAATACAGCAGTGCTGTGTTTGGTTGTTTGGACATTTAATGTGCACATATGACATTATCTGGAAAGAGTTGGTCATGTTGAGCCAGACCACATAGGGTTACACCCGGTTACACCACCACAAGCATGCACACTTAAGAAATGGTAGTGAGAAAGAGAGTGATTTTTTTTTGTTTTTTTTGTAACAGTCTAAATATGGGTTTTGAAAACCAATGACCACACTAAAAGCACACAGCAAACAAATGTTGTGTACACAATATGCCAACTTGTCAAAGTCACACCCATACATATTATAGTAAAAAATATTCTGAGGGTTTACTACCCCTTACATTTTCAAAAGATAAATAAACCTTGAACTGCCCTTAGCATAGATATGTATGCTATTTATTTATTTGTTCTATTTTGAAATTAGTGCATCACAAAATAATATGGATGTATGTCTAAAGGAAATTATAAAACCATGTAAACAAGTAATACAATGGTTCCTTTGGAATGATGACCTCAGCAAGGCATGCAATTTGCCCCTTCGACTAAATCTAAACCTGCCTGGAAAGATGCATCTCCCTGATGGATATAAACACAATGATATGTATTCAGGAATCCCAAGGGTTAGTGTCAACCATAAACACTCAGAATGATCAATAAGCAAAAGAGAAAAAGAAGAGAAAAAGAAGAAGAAAAAGGCGGAAAGCGACAACACTTCTGGTTGTCAGATCTTTTTTTTTTTTTTTTTACCGAATACTGCCACCGTGTGGCGAATATGATAACATTTGAAAGTGAAATTGCATTGGCACAAACTATTGGACCCTATGTCGAATTCAGAGAAGCAAACCTGGACATTTCTGGTGTTCTGCATGGTCATTTGATTGAATAAAAGTAAAATCGGATCGGAAAGTGGTTAGGGTAATGAATACAGATGAATACAAAGGCTGGATTACAATACAATTATTCTTCACTTTCATATCTTTACTTATTCACCTCTTACTGTTTCATTGAAGTCTGCACAGTAAAATGATGTAATTCATATCTTAACCTATTGACCTCTACTTCTAATGGTCTTTTTTCGATTTTCAATATGTGCAAATAAACCAAAATATTGTCATATTATCCAAGTTGTGATCTGAGGACAGAAATATATATTAGATTTCATTATGTCCATATCACCCAGTTTAAAAAATGTACCTGAAAATGGACAGAAAAATATTATTTGTTCCCACTACCCTTCTGTTCTGGAGGGGTTAAATGCACCACCAGGTGACTCAGTGAGTAAGTAACTGAGGAAGACACACTTGTGAGCTGAGTAGCTTTTTAGTAACCAGAACAAATGATCACAATAGCCTGAATTCAGACATAAGTCTGTCCAACAACACTAAAGCAGATTTAATGGCACATGTACGCATTCGCCGAATGAATAATAATAATAATGGCAATGGCACTACACTTTCTAAACATAGACTGCTTTGGCAGTGAATCGAGGATGACATGGCACAGGTAGCGGAGCGCGGTGATGACTCTAAAGGGTTCTGGGTGAGCGTGCGCTCTCATCCAAACCCACTGGGAATGGGCTGAGGGGATCACCTGGGATGGAGCCACAGGGAGAAACCAGACATGAAATGGGCATGGGCACACGGAACGCCTCACACTGATGTTCTCTGAGCATGGCGGCTGACGTCATGTCACGATATATACTGTATATCTATATATCTCAATATATACAGATATATCTATACGTCTCTCTCTATATAGATATATCTATACATCTGACGACATCATTGCACTGCTTTCCTTCTGTCTCTCCGTCTCTCTGCCCTCTTGTCCCTGACTGACTAGCTGATCACAGGTTGCTTTCCTGGGTGTCATTGGTGGAGACGGGGTGCAGGCCTCCGTTGCCATGGAGCCTCTTGGCGCGGTAGGTTTCATAGTGGATGTTGTGTGTGACCTCCTTCAGGTCCTGCAGGTGAGACCTGCGGACCAGAAAGCACGGGTAACATTGTCAGCATTGCACAGTTGTGAATGTGTGTTGTTTCTTTGCTGATTGTCAGCATTAAGGATTACTCTAAATCAATCATCATCATCATCATCATTACTCATGTTAATAATAATACCTGATCAGGAAATCTCTCAGCTGAGCAAACTCACAGTGGTTGGGGTTTTCAACTGGAAACGAGAGGAAAGGGGGCTTAGCAGACACTTAGCAGACACACTTGGAGACAATAAAGTTGGGAATATGAAAGCGATTTGTGTGGTGAAGAGTTACACCCACCTTCCACCACCCCCCAAGCAGTCTTCCTCCCCAGAACCCGTTTCCCGTTGACCTGATACTCCTTGTCACTGCCTACCACAGCTAAGGGCATCGCCTCCTGCGTCCAAAGAGAAGATAAAACAAGGCCTTCGTTAGACAGGATGACATTTATAGAGCTTTTATTACATTATACATACATTACAGTGTAGAGATTAGAGCTTTTATTACATTATACATACATTACATTGCAGAGATTAGAGCTTTTATTACCAAGCGGCCATTCTCCAAGGTCATTTGTTTGCAAACTAGCCAGCAGAGGGCGACCGTGAGTATGATTAATCTTACAAATTGTTTTCCACAAGGCTCCACTTTTAGAAAAGAGTTCCAAGTGTGTGTGTGTGTGTGTGTGTGTGTGTGTGTGTGCATATGTGACTTGACTTGACTTGATATACATATGTACATATGCAGGCATATGTATGTGACAGCAAGAAAATGAAGGCAAACAAAAAGAGAACAGAAAGGCCACCACAGCGTCTCACCCGTATCTTGTCGTTGTCACTCTTGTCTTCCATGTCCTCGTCAAACTCCTTCTGGGGGTAATACTCAATCCCCCCCATCTCCAGCTCCTTCCTCACCTGCAGGACCACCACACGGCACGCTAGTGACAACGCTCTTTTAATCAAATCAAACTCATTCTTTTCAAAACCTTCTTTCACTCATACTTTCACTGGCCATTAACAAGAAAATAGCTGTTAATGGCCACTGGAAGTGTGAGTGACAGATCGTTTTGGTCTAGAATGAGGTATCTCTTGAGGTATATGGCAGGTAAACATTGAGTTAATTTCTACATTTAGATTTTTGGTATTTTTTACATGGACTCAACAAATGTAAATATCTGAAGAGGTAGCATTTCTTCACCCTCTGCTTGAAGTCCTGCCTCTCCTCGACGGTCATGGTGTCTGCCTTGGCGATGATGGGGATGATGTTGACCGAGTGACTCAGGTGCTTCATGAACTCAATGTCCAGCTGCCGAAGTCTACAGGGAGGGGGGAGAGTGAGAGAGTGAATGAGTGACTGAGTGAGTGAGTGAATGAGTGAGAGAGTGACTGAGTGAGTGAGAGTGAGAGTGAGAGAGAGAGAGAGAGAGAGGACTGAAACCATACACAAATAAAATAAAGCAAAATAGAAAACAATCCCTGGTTCAGTATTGTATTGAGACAGTAAAGTCGCACAAAATACAACCACAAACTAAAATATAAACTCCAGAGAAAAACAACTGAATGTAATTCATTCTGGGACCACTGGAATTCCAATTGGCTATTCTTCTATTGTTGAACCTGAAATGTGGAATAATGGGTTGACAACGCCTATATTAAAAAGTGGAAACTAAATGGATGCCCTTGTAATGCCCATGTACATCAAAACAAAAATAAAATGTATTCATGCTTTGTGGATTTAAAAAAAGCTTTCGACTATCTGGTACGAAGTACTCCTTTACAGATTACTGGACAGTGGTATAGAGGGGGGAACATCTGATTTAATTATTATATAATAAATGTTCATTCATGTTCAATTAAAATTGGAACCAAAGTAACCAGCTATTTTAAACAGTGCCGTGGTGTGAGACAGGGCTGCAATATGAGCCCGACCCTATTCAGTATATACATAAATGAACTGGAAGAAGATCCACAGTGGTGTTACTCTGGAAGACACAGAGGTACAGTTACTCCGGAAGACACAGAGGTACAGTTACTCTGGAAGACACAGAGGTACAGTTACTCTGGAAGACACAGAGGTACAATGCTTAATCTTTGCTGATGACCTTGTTCTGCTCTCTCTACAGCAGAGCCTTGACATCCTTTTCAAATTCAGTCAGACATGGGCACTGACAGTGAATTAGAAAAAAGACCTAAATTCAGCAACATAAATTCCCACTAGGGAATACAGAAATTGAACACACAAAGAAATATACATATTTGGGTTTGATAATCACTTCCACTGGCCATTTGGCATGGCTGTGGATGAACCGGCCAGAAGAGCTCTTTATATCATCAATGACAATTGACATTCCAATTAGTTCCTGGCTCAAAATTCTAGGTGGGGTGTGTGGGGTCCATCAACGAACCAATACTTTTCGAAAAACGAGTTGTGCAAAAATATACTCCAGTCCACAGGAACTCAGCCAACAGTGCTTGCAGGGCAGAACTTGGCAATGCCACAGCCAATATCCAAGGATGATAATCAATATTTAAAAACGAGGGTCAAGGGTCAGAGTCCCCTCTGCCCAACGCCACCAGGGCTTCAGGACAGCTCTCATTCGGCCCAGCCAAATTATCACAAAAAAAAAATCTCAAAGTAATGTGTGTCATATTAATTATTTTTTACCGTACATGCAGTGGCAGAATATCTGTCCAATGTGACCGATAGAAAACTGGGGAAATCCCTGACAACGTACAGACTCAGTGGACACAGCCTGGCCATAGAGCAAGGCTGTCATAGGCAGACCTGGCTACCCAGAGAAGCCAGCCAGGTGTCCATTTTGTCCCCAGGAGATTGAGACAGAAGCTCACTTCCTACTGCAATGTAAGAAACGAGAACATTACTTAATTAAAATAAATATACCCAGAATTCATTCAACTTCCCTTCTCAGAAACTACCATATATGTGTGGCTAGAAGGACAGATGTGTTGCATTGGCTCCTATCATTATATAAACATTATCGTTTCCAATGTAAAATGCACTCAGCCATACACTATGTTCACACAGCTGACTGGACTGGTTAATGTTAATGTGTGTGTGTGTATCAGTATGTGATGTTACTTGAATCCTAAACTACAGCGGAGAAGCAAGATAATGGGGAGATCCACTCACGAGTGTCCCGTGGGCGAGATGAAGTAGAGGCAGCAGTGGACTCGGGTGTCTGGGATCCTCTTCTTCCTGGTGATGTTCACCTCCTCCTTCAGGAACTTCTCATACTGCTCATTGATGTACTTGCCAATGGGCTCCCAGCTGGTGGGCAGGGAGGCGGGGTTAACACACTAGTCGTGCCAATAAACGGTGTTTATTGTGGAAGCAGGACGAATCAACGTGATCACCCACCAGTTGTCATTGTTGATCTGATCCCCGAAGCCTGGGGTGTCCACCACGGTCAGCTTCATCTTAACTCCGCCCTCTTCGATGACTGAAGAAAATCAACAAGCGAATACAACATTTTTGTTTTTTTCTCTGTATTTTTTCTTTACAATTCACCACCCTATGAGGGTTGTCAGCAGTCTAGATGTGTTTACAATCCAAACTACACCCTCTCCACAAACAAACACACAAACCCAATCCAGTTCGGACTAAAACACCAACAATTACCTCAACTCAACTCAACTTTATTCATATAGCACCTTTCATACCATATCCAGAGGCAGTGAGTTCCACATTTTAGGGGCATCAAAACAGAAGGCACTCTCACCAGTACTTTTATGGGACACGTAAGGAACATTCAAAAGAAAAGTGGTGGAGGACCTTAGTGATCTGACTGGAACATAAAATGAAAGAAAATCATTTGAAGCTTTATAAACAAGTAAAATAACTTTTAAATCAATTCTAAAAGAAACAGCGAGCCAGTGCAGTGTCTTAAGCAGTTAAGCATCAAATTTCTTTGTTTTAGTTAAGACTCTGGCCGCAGCGCTCTGAACTAGCTGTAGTTTTCTTATAGACTTTTTAGGTAATCCAGTAAAAAGTGAATTACAATAGTCTAAACAGCTAGTAATAAAAGCGTGAGTGAGTATTTCGGCATCTTTCTGAGTAAAAAAATGTCTGACTTTGGCGATATTCCTAAGATGAAATTTTTTTGTTTTAATGACCTTGTTAAAATGAGAATTACAATTTAAATCAGTCTAAAATCACTCCCAAGTTTGCGATGTCAATTTTTCTCTTGCTGCTTTGGGTCCTAGTAAAATAATCTCAGTTTGTTCCTCATTTAGCTTTAAAAAGTTTTAACCCATCCATACATTAATGTCAGTGAGACAGGCAATGAGAACGTGCAGTGCATTGGGGTCATTGGGCAAGACAGAGATGTACAATCATCAGCATTAAAAATGGTAATTGACGTGGTGATGGTTAATAATATTCCCAAGTGGGAGCATATATAGCAAAAACTAAATTGGGCCAAGAATACTTCCTTGAGGAATACCATATTCAATACCATGAGTCTCCCGGAGCACCCCCAGTTTTTTGTCACCCCGACCGACAAAAAACGATCAGTTAAATATGACTGAAACCAAGCTAATACACGGTCAGAGAGACCCACCCATTTCTCAAGTCTGTCAATTAAAATATCATTGTCGATTGTATCGAATGCTGAGGCACTGAGGTCTAAGAGAAAAAGGACAGCAACCTTGTTTGCATCCACAATAATTCTCAGGTCATTTACAACTTTCAGTAAGTCTCTGTGCTGTGGTTTGCTCGAAAATATCGTAGTTGGTTAGATGAACAAGTAGTTGATTAAAAACAGTTTTCTCTAAAAGTTTACCAAGGAAAGGTAGAATAGAAATGGGTCTGTAATTGTTAAGCTCTGAGTAATCTACATTAGATTTCTTGAGGAGAGGCTTTACCATTGAAATCCTGAAAGCTGTGGGGAAGATGCCTGAATTAAGAGGATTTATTATACCTGCTTTGGAAGCAGGATTTAAACAGCTTGGTTGGAATGGGGTCTCGAACACACGTAGAAGACTTCATCCTGCTAATTACTTCACTGATAGCACCTTCTGATATCATATCAAAGGACGACATCATAGATGGAGGCCCATGGGAAGAATCCCAGGGAGTTTGAGTGTCATTGCATTCACAATGCTGGCTCTAATATAAACTATTTTTTCTTTAAAAAATGAAGCAAATTCTTCACATTTAAGAGTTGAGTTATGAGCTAGTTATGAAGACTGAGAGCATGTAGTTTGAACATGTAGTTTGCTTTTCCTCCATCGCCTCTCAGCTTTTCGACAATTTATTTTCAGCTGACAGATTGCAGCAGTTTTCCATGGTGATTTGCGGATTAAGTGCCTTTTTTTGGTTTGTGCAGGAACAACTGAATATAGTGAAAAAATGTCTTTACCATTCGCTTGATCCGGTCTGTTTGTTAGTGTCTTATCAAGTCTTGCTCAAGGAGAAGTCTCGCTCAAGGAGAAGTCTCGCTCTGAAATCTTACCTTGAGAGTTGAGTTGTTGCAGAAAGAGAACGGTGGAAACATGAGTGAGAGTTGGAGAGAGGAGTGCCGGCAAGAGTTTGTTGTGTTGGATTACAG
>OOFB01003210.1:16651-29515 GCA_900323305.1 Trachyrincus murrayi
TGCAAAAGTGACAAATGGCGTTTTTAATCAAATGCAGGCTTCTCACTCATGATATTATTGGGTGAAACCTGTTATGATATTATTGGTAGAAACGTGATATTATTGGTAGAAACGTGATATTATTGGCTGAAACATGTTATGATATTATTGGTAGAAACATGTGATATTATTGGGTGAAACATGTTATGATATTATTGGGTGAAACATGTTATGATATTATTGGTAGAAACATGTGATATTATTGGGTGAAACATGTTATGATATTATTGGGTGAAACATGTTATGATATTATTGGTAGAAACGTGATATTATTGGGTGAAACATGTTATATTGTTGGTAGAAACATGTGATATTATTGGGTGAAACATGTTATGATATTATTGGGTGAAACGTGTTATGATATTATTGGTAGAAACATTTGATATTATTGGGTGAAACATGTTATGATATTATTGGTAGAAACATGTGATATTATTGGGTGAAACATGTTATGACATTATTGGTAGAAACATGTGATATTATTGGGTGAAACATGTTATGATATTATTGGGTGAAACGTGTTATGATATTATTGGTAGAAACGTGTTATGATATTATTGGGTGAAACATGTTATGATATTGTTGGGTGAAACATGTTATGATATTATTGGTAGAAACGTGATATTATTGGGTGAAACATGTTATATTATTGGTAGAAACATGTGATAGTTTAGGTGAAACATATTGTGACACGGAAGTTAGGTTGATTAGATTTGGATGCTTTGTTGAATCTGTGAAATTAATAATGACTATCACGGCTATCAGGGTGAAGCAAATTGTCATTTTACTGTGTGTCTCTAAGGCTAGCGGCTTCCTCATATGTGACTCACCTACAACCATGATGTTGAAGTCAAAGCCTGTCTTCATGGTCTTCTTCCTCATTTGCTCAATGATGGTGTCGATGCCGATGTAGCCCAGCAGGGTGGAGCCGTCGCTAGAGCCCTGTGAACCTCCGTGGGCGTGACTCCCACCATGACCCCCGCTGCTGGCTCCCACCCCATGGCTTGCACCGAGGTGGCTCGGGATGTGACTCGGGGCGTGGCTCATCCCGTGGCTGCCGATCATGACTGGGATGGCGCTGGGGGGCGGTGGAGCAGAGACCCCGGTCCCAGCCCCCAGGGCCTGGGGAGGGAAGGGACTGGAAGGGGACGGCACCGTCACATGAGGGGGTTTGGCGGGTACGGCTGGCTTGGGCCTTACTTCAGGGGGGACGATATCTGACATGTCTGGGGAGAAGACAGTGATGGGAAAGGACAATGGATAAATCCATAAAACATGTTGAAAATGTTGACACTTTAGCAAAATAGGCAGAGACCAACCACTTAGGCGATACACCTCGTAGCGACCCAGGTTCGATTGCCACCTTCGGTCCTGCTACATGTCATTCCCTCTCTCTTTCAACCCATGTTCCTGTCTATCTCATGTTCTCCTGTCTCTCTCCACTCTCCTGTCTCACTGTCCTGTCTCTCTCCACTCTGCTGTCTCTCTCCACTTTCCTGTCCATAAAGGCATAAAAATCCCAGAAAGATATATAAAAAAAATACAAAATAAATAGGCTGAGACCAACATTTTAAGGCCTCAATAAAAAGGGCAACTATAATTATTATATTACATTATAACTGCATAATACATTTTAGGTCTCTGTATCCCCCTTGGAACTGAGCTTCCTTTATCTTAATGAGACCAGAATTACATTAAAAGGTCAAAACTGTCTATTCCTGGATGGTTAATAGTGCCAACATTCAATCACTGGGTCCCTTTCAAGCTGTTTTAGCAAAAGGTAAAAAGACTTTCAAAAAAGTATATGGCTATTGAAAGTAGCCTACTGACCAGTTAATGCCTGGCATGCACTCCACACATTCACACAGGAATGATAGGAGCTGCAACTGTTGGTGGAAATGTCTGAGTAGGCAGATGGTTATAACATCAGGCATTAATGTTGAGCTATAATGTGCATAACCTAAAGCCAGACTGGCTCACTAAGGTGCTCTCTACGTGTATTTTGACTCAGACACATGTAAGCAGAGGCACACGCAACCATATCGGCTCTGTAGTCATATTTGTATAAATATTATATCAAAGGTTATCAAACAGAAAATCGCGATTCTCTATTTTCCAGCCAAATAACTATATGTCCTTGCTTTAACGCTCGCGGTCCGCTGGCGACACAACGATGCCCTGTTTTTTCTGTCAAGCCCCTTGTGGGCTGGTCGCCAAAGTAGCGATCGTCACTAAAGATAGTACATTGAAAAGCAAGGTAGCTATTTAACAGAAATACTCGCGTTCAAAAACTCTCTTGGTTCTTCAGCTACACCTGAGCTCTCACTTGCAACATTCAGAACTATTGACCCCATTGTCTATCTCCATCCATGCATGCCTGGCAACATTTAGCTGGTAGCAGCAGCTCCAAGCTAGCCTATATTAGCCAGCTAGCGAGTTGCGCATCCTCATCGGTTAACGCCAGCAGCAGATAACGTTATGCGAAAGGACTTACCGATGATATATGGAGAAAAACGCGGTGCGACACTGATATACTGGGATACAGGAGGAAAATAAACGACCGACGCCCAACACAGAGATACAATAATATCGAGACAATGGTCATGTGATAGGTATGGGCACCTCTCCCCGTCTTCCTTCTGGCCGAGACCCCCCCTTTATTCGTTACCAAGGCAACAAGAGGAGAGGGAGGCAAAGATGCAGCGCGCATGCCCAATGTATCTGCCTTAAAGGGGTTTCATTCGAGACATTCGCGCTTGTCTACTTTTGGAAACAGATATTTTAAGTGGAAACTTAAAATGTGGGAAATATAGCATATACAATTGTCAAATAAAAAATACATTACCTGACATGACTATTTCTGACTTTTGTGTTGGTTTCCTACAATGGCTTCCATGACAAAGTAATATTAAATGTTAGTGTATTTTGTAAAAAAACAAAAACAAAATTCATTCTAATTAATTGCATTTATAAAGGGCTTTTCCCAAAGCGCTTTACATAGTAAGTGTGTGTGTGTGTGTGTGTGTGTGTGTGTGTGTGTCACCCACTACCAGTGGATGAAAAAACAACAAAAACAAAAAAACACAATTATGTCAATAAAAATGAGTAAACATTACTAAACAAACATCTTTTTAAACTCTACTCACATGCTATGGCTCTGTTGTTGCTCCTGTGCACACCTCTGGGTTCATTTTCTGCATGCTTTCTCTGTTTATGTATGTGGCGCACCGCATTTCAGTTGTCTCGCTAGTCACTACCACATTATACCACTAACATTTCACCTCCCTTCAGCATGTGTGCTACTGATAAGGAGCCCCCTCCCCCCCCCCCCCCCCCCCCCCCTCAGCCATCACACTCAACTGTTTCCTTTCCTGTATTTTCCTGTATAACTATCCCCTGCAGAATACATTTTGGGGAAATACATTGAAGGAAAGACTAAAGGGAATATTTGTTATGGTGTACTCCTGGAGGAATTTGCTGGCATTCTCTGTACTCACCCATTGACACATAGACCGTACCAGGGCTATACATGGTGACGTAATACGGCTCCTCTGGCTCCTCAGTGATAGGTGCTCCGCTTGGCAGGGGGTCATTCTGTTTGTGTGGTGTGGGGCTCTTTGCTGCCGTGTCAACAGCTGTCTGGTGGCCGGTTTCCCATGGTTGTGATGGCATTTTGCAGAGCTCTTTTGAGCCGGTGCCAGCTCCAGTTCTATTGAATGGGTCACACTCTGTTGACGATAGCCAGCTTACAACGCACTTTTCGGAGGAATATACTGGTAGCTGTGTGGCCCCCCTGTGATCATGTGGTCTTATACACTTGAATTGATTGGGTTCCAGGTTACTAGGGGTTACTCTTCGATTGTTAGCACTTTGCACAGGTAATTCTGTCAGATCCAACCTATCCAATTGATTTATTTTTTTCTCTGGTGAGTTGCATTTAACAGACACAGGTTTGGATAGTTTTAAAGGCAGACTTTGAGAGGCCTCTTCAGTTTGGTTGAGCACAAGGTATGGTTGTTCCTTTGATCTACTTAATTCACTTTGTTTAGAGTCCCTTCCTGGTGTGTCCTGATCCAGTGAAGTGTCATCAGGCATTGTAATCCGTGCATCTGTCATTACATTTAGTATTCCAGACCAAAACTCCTGTCTTCTCAAGGCTTCAATATTTCTAGATTTGCAAGTGTCTCTAGTGACTTCAGATTTGGCAGCCATAACTTTCACAGGACATTCTTCCACCTGTGACTTCTTAGTTTTAGAGTCTGTTGTAAAATTCTTCCACATTTCAGGAACACTTTTGGTCAAGGTACACTGTGTGTTCTCTGGATAGTTTGCATACTTCTTTGGGAGTCTGAGGTTTGATAAACTGTGTGATCCAATGTCCAGTGAATTACATTGTTTCCTAACATCTTCTTCAGATTCTGATTGAGTGCATTTTTTTTCTGCCGTTTGAAGACTTAGGAATATTTTAGCAACATTTGGCCTCGTAATTTCTGGTTTACCAAGGAAGAAATGTCCATTATCCTTTACTTTAGTAATACTTGTCTTGCATTGCAATGGCCAAAGGTTCTTAGATGTCATATCACAGACAGTGTGATGTCCAGACTCTTTGTTGAATGCATTCCTGGATGGTCCTCTACCACCCTCTGATCGAGTGAAGTTCACTAGAGTGTCTTGGTCAAGAACGTCAGGTGTTGCTCCTTCTGGGGACCAGCGTTTGGCAGGCCCAGGCAGGTCTCTGGTATTAGAGTTCACATTAGATTGAACTCCTCTTTTCTCTGCTACAACTGGAATTGTCTTGCGTTTTGTTCCTTGGCTCCCCGGCAGCATCATTTTACACAGGAGTGTTGGAGAGAGATTAGGTCGGATTATAGGGACCGTCAGAGTTGGAGATACGCCTGGTTTTGGCTCCGTCACAGGGTGTAAGGAAGAGGAATGGCTCTGTGAGTCTGGGGCATTCAAAAAGCCGTTTGGCTTTGGCTTCACGGCAGGGGGAGTGGGAGAAGGATTTGGTTTGGAGGCAGGAGAAAGGACACAGATGCTGGGCTTTTGAGAAACTGTTGGAGAGGTGTGTGATTTGGACCTCGTCCTGGGAAGTGTTGCAGCTCTATTCTCATTGGACATACGTGAAACAGCGATGGATTCTTTATTGGAACGAATCAGATCCAAACATCTGGAGCTTTTTAAGGAAAATTAGAAAAAAATAAGTGTTAAGTTTGATCATTAATAGGTGATAAAGATGCTATATTCAAAATGTGGCTGCAAGTCGAGAGAGCTGAATATACCTGTCATGGGTTGAATAAAATGGTCTTGGGTTGTGTCTTTCTGAGACAAGTGGAGGATCCTGAAAAGAGGGGAGTTGGATGGCTTTCTTTTTGATGAGTGGAGAAGAGAGAGAAAAGGGAAGTGGTGAATGTTTCTTCGGGGGTTCAGGGGATGAAGACGGTAGGGAGAGCTGAGGTTTGAGATGGTTAATGTCACTCATGTTGGTTCAATTGAGCGATGGGAGGGAGAGGACCTTTCAAAGATGTAATCTGAAATTAGGGGAAAAGGAATAAACAAAAAAAAGGTTAGAAGCAATAAATACAACAAACGCCCTACATCATGATTTCAACATATGTTTATGCATGTAATACTACTGTACACCAAAAAAAGAATAGAGCATCAATTACTTTTTTTTAACAAATGAGGTTTTAAGTACAAAAAAAACCAAAACGAAATTACTTTTGAGAAGAAAGATGAGTGAAGAGCACTGACCTGCTGATGTTGTGCGACAGCTGTCTCTACAGTTGACTGGCATGGCATGTCAGGAAGACAAGGAGACAACCAGAAGCAGTAGGAGTTCCTGGCTATGGAGTGGCATTCCTTCCATTCTTCTGCTCTGAAGCCGCTCTGTCAGACTCACCCACCACCCTCTTCTCTCATGTCTCACCACCACCCCCGTCAATGAGTTGATGGGGGTGGTGCCATCTTGTTTGTGTATTTTTGTTTTCTTCTCAGATAAAGTGTAAGGCAAGAGCCCCATTTCTGTTTCAATCAGACATGGAAAGAAAAGCAGCAGAAAAATAAGCAGATCTGAGAGCTAGACAGTTTTGATTTTATTTTCACATGAACGTAGGAAGCATCTGGGTGTTATGGGCTGCAGTTCCAACATGGTCCATGTTGAAAAATATGGCACCTTAAACACATTGTTTATTTTGGCACATAAAAATGATGTTTTGCATTGAAACACTATTATTGCCACAGTGACTAACAACCCATAAGCTTGACGGCAGCAGCTGCAGAGCTGATGTTTCATCCTCTCATTGTCAACAAAGTCCTTGCACTTTCTCTTTGGGCTCTTTGAATAGGTAACATGAGATTGGTCTGTCAAGGGATTGTCAAGTTACAAAATGAATGCACAATTTGGCACAAATATAATAATTTACATCACATATAATTCATATCTCAAATCCTCCTCTCTTATTAGCCTTTGGTTAATTTACCTTTCTAAAACTCTCTTGGCCTCTTTTCCATTCTCTCAACAGTCAAAGTCTATAAAAGAGGTGAAAGAAAGGGTGTAAAATGGCCTGACTGCATTTCTTCTACAGTGTCCGTTTCTGTCTCTCTCGTAAAAGTGCTGGCTACCAGCCTACGAGTGTCCTGGCAGCACTTCTGAACAGATGGCCATCCTCTTCTTCCCGGTCATATCAGGGCATTGGTGTCCTCATCTCTGCAGTTCACACTGGCCACCAGTGGGTGGTGCCGGACCGTCTTGTTGCTCCACTTGTGGGCATCTTGCAGCCCAGGCTCTAGGAAGTAGAGGCAGGCGCCGAAGCCCGCCAGTACCAGCACCGACACCAGCAGGTAGACGGGCACAAACCAGTCCAAGAACAACCAAGACATACTGGTTTTGAGGGAGCATGATAAAGGAAGGAAGATGAAGGGACATGAAGGAACGGACAAAGTGGGGGTCAGTCAAAGCTACTTCAAGTCTACCTTTAGGCTTTACAATCAAACATTTCACTTACATTAGGCCTACAGTACCCATTACCTGCTCAATTAATATGGGTGGGTTAATGTGTATTCACCTTCACATAGCCGACCGTTATTATCGTGTATACATTGGTTTGTGATTGGTTGTGCTAAGAATAGAACATCAGCACAGCACATCATAGTCTCGTAGCCTACGAATCTGTCTATAAAGCTGACAAGTGAGCAGAGCTGCATACCTGGAGATGCAGCCGGATTAGCCGTGCGCCGATGCAATTTTGGATGTTTGGCGTTAAAACCAATGAATGGATGGTTTTGGGGTTAAATCACAGGGATGCTTCGATTGGCTCTGCGGGAAACAACAGAGTCACAGATGCTCGTGGTCTCCGGGAGGCGCGAGAAGCTGCAGCTGCATGCAGGATCTTCGTCCCGCTCTTAGCTCTGACGTTCAAAGGAGGGGTTGCTATGACAACAACCCTGCTGGTGGGGGAGGGACCGGGCAGTGGGAGGGAAAGTTATACAACGATAATATATGCTTCTTCTTTTTTTTTTAGGAGGAGTACGAGAAGAATCGGTGGGTGCGGGGAGTTGGGGGTGCAGGAGCCAGACCTTTCAGATGTCACAGTGGATGCTCGTCGTCTTGACACTGCTTGACACTTCCACTCCATTTAACACAGAGGCCATCACACAGTTTATGTGACAAGAGGATATTTTACAGAGAGCAGCCAGTTCACCCATATCAGATCATCTGACTACTACAGCTGCAGTGTTTTCTGGAGTCAGTCCAAATTTTTTTTCTCTCACAGCTTCTAAGACAATGGCTGAAATATGACCTACTTACTCAAAACTGCAACATTTCAGACACTAGCCTATTTTCATGATATCTCCTGGAAAAATCGTATTAGGGCAACACACACCAAGTGACTTCCAAGTAGCAGTTTATTTTAAAACAACGCTAGAACAGCCCAGGCTTGGATAAGCATAACAGACACAGACAGTTCCAAACTGATGCCATAGGTTTAATTTCACATCATGTTGTCAAACATTATAGGCACCGTTAATCTCGTTTCCAGCAGTACATATACATATATATATATATAGTAGTATACTACTATAATATATAATATATATATAATATAACTTCTGGGAGAGATGGCACAGAGGCTGGGCCGGAAACCAAAAGCTGAGATGGGCAGTTACACCTTGTTTCCTTTGTTTTCCCTTTAAATTATCACTTTGTTAAACATAAATCAGATTATTTACATGTATTGTTTTTTTTTTATGTGAGTAAATAAAGTAATCTTGACATAGGTCTACTGTTGGGAGTTGTGTTATGTATCCTCATTTAACCTACCTGTGTGCTGGTAAATTTCCTGTATACGTGACTCTT
Source organism: Trachyrincus murrayi (assembly GCA_900323305.1). Lineage (NCBI taxonomy): Eukaryota > Metazoa > Chordata > Actinopteri > Gadiformes > Macrouridae > Trachyrincus > Trachyrincus murrayi. The sequence continues at coordinate 25,050 of OOFB01003210.1, forward strand.
TGCTAATGTTATTTCCAAAATGTGTCCAAAATATTTTACCGTGCTATTATCTGTTAGCCTTGAGAGGCCTTTAAGGTTTACTCTCAGTTCTTAAGCTGTTGAAAATAACTGTCCTTTATCTCTATGTAAGACCATGGTGGTAATAACTGTCTGCATTCTTTCTCTCACCCCATAGGCGTGACTATCACGCACAAACGATATATATGCTTTATGTATCTGAATAAACTTTGAATCTCTCCGGGTGATGCTGCTTTGCGTACAGAGATGATCCTGAAAACTGAGACTCAAAAAACCACGCAGAGCTACCTTGTTCTGTTTACCAAGGGTGTTCATTTTAGGAAGTGCATCGCCAAAGGAAAGCTTTCTATTGGCCTCTGAACGAGTAGGATATGACATTATAACACCAGTAGTAGACAGCATTATGGGTTTGCCGTTTACAAACATGGTTGGATGCACGCGCAGCCAGGGGGCAATAACCCGTATTGTTGCACTGTGGTCACATGAGCGACTACAGCATTGTAATCAATGTATAGACGGTAGTGTATTGCATTTTTTCTTGTAAAGCTGATAATGGAATGATACGCCATTTCCAGAGGGGAATGTGTTAGTTTGTCTTTCTTTAGAGGAAAGGAGGAGGGTGGAGTGGCAATCAAATAAAATGTAAATACTGCCCTCTACTGTAAAACATCAACACTGCTCAGATGGTGCATGGTTGAATTCCTGTATCATCTATTTCAAGAATTATGCTGCGTAGGCTATGTATTATTGTTTCACGTACTTTTACTTTGGTTTTCCAATAAGGTGATTATACTACATCTTATCTGTCTGGATGTCCATGTCTATTGTCTCTGCCAGTAGAGAACAAAAATGAGTTGGTTTCCTTGAATTTATAATAAAATCCCAAATAATAACCTAAAAACTGCTTGGCACTGGATTCAGATTGTATTGAAAAGCTATAGATAAGATTTAGAAACTAGACAAGTTCCAAAATATATATATGCAAAAAATATGACCACACGCACCACACTACATATATGGTGATATATACATATATCATTGTTTAATTCTCTCAGACCTGACTCAGACCAGGTGAGGCTGCTTAAACCAGCCACCAACCACACCCACACTCCACAGATATATTGATCGATAACTCTGAATAACACTAATGGACCGACATGCAGGTGTGTGGGAATTTAGTATCAATCAGAACATTGCACATGTCACACAATAAAAGACGCTCTAACCAATTACTGACATCTCGTCACATCTCCCCTTTTTAAAGAAAAATGATATCAGAATTATAAAATACAAAGCAAGCCTTGCTTGGCAAGCATCGCAGAGTTAAAAAACGTATTCCCTAAATAACAAACTACTGGTTCAAATCTTTCCTCTTTTTCATTCACAATTTTCTGGAACTCTTGTAAGTAAAATAAAAAAACCAATGTCTTTGTTATGCCCTATAAGTTAAGCCTTATCACTGGTTTTACACAGCGACCAGAACGGGTCACTACTCCAGTTGAAGCTGGCCCTGGTCTGTCCTGGGCTCACAGGTGTTGGTTTAAAACCGAGCTGCTCCTCTGGTGTGTTCTGCTGTTTGATAAGGTGGTGTTTGAACCACGAAGGAACATGGTGTGAAAAACCTGGACTGGACAACTGCTGTAGCTTTCCACGGTTGTTCACCATCAGTCTTTAATCTGACTTTATACCCGATATGAATAGCAGGGAGTGGTCTTGCTGAGTACCTGTGGTTGTAGGCCGTGTCATAGGCACGCTTTGCCTTGGCACAATTTTTCTTTACTGCGATGAGATTAGGCTTCAGGTTCTGTTGGAGTGTGGGGACTGTAGTCTGGAGTCTTCTTCCCATCAGTAGCTGAACTCTCTCGTGTTGCTCTGCAGCTGTATCTCTGTAGCGCATCAGTGCTAGTGAAGGATCCTGTTATCTTAGGGTAGATTTAGCAGAGGAGGACACCCCCAACCCAGCGCCGCCTATTTCCACGTCGGAGCATGACGGAGCTAATTAAGACACGTAGACCTATATTCCACGTATATTATTAGGCTATCATTATTATCATGACATCATTATTATTACTATTATCAAGGTCACCAAAGTGAGCGGGACGCATGGCCATCTCCCATCCCAAAGTGGCATTGATGCACGGCGTACATTGAAGGCCATGAAAACCGGCTCACTTGGACATTACACTGACAGACATTAGTTTAATCTCAAGCTGCGTCTTGCATTTGGAAGATGTATCTATGTATTGATCAAGTCACATATCAGTTAGGATCAGAACTATATCTATAGATATTATGCCCCAGACAGAACGGCTGTAGTGTTGTTTGTTTGAGTGGTTACACAAGGAAATGCCTACAAGGTAGGATATAATAATAATGGCAACAATGACATTAACCTTTTTAATGATATAATTATATGGAAGAACGAATAATAACGAATCACGCAGTTGAGAACTCTACTCTATGTGATGTGTGTCCGACACAACAACACAACATTATTGTATTTAGTTTTATACTACAGCCTATCGTAAAATTTGATTCATTCGCTTAAGAGACATTTCATGTTTTTCGTTGGTTTGGACAGAACACACAATGCTATCCGCGATGAAGAATTCAATGTCCCTGACTGTCCTTTTTCAAAGAGCTATTTTGTTTTGCAAGCGAATATCATTCATATATTCATTAACCTTTTGAATCAGGCCTATATAGTCATGGGAATGAACGAATAATAACGAATCTATCTGCTGAGAACTCATACTCTGCGTGCATGGCGATGCGTCTCAGACACAAGAACACAGTTATTGTATTTAGTGTCCTACAATATGAGAGAGATATTCGTTCGAGAGACATTTAATGGGCCTATATTTGCCTATACTTAATACAGGCCTATTATATACAAGATATGCAGACAGAACACCCAGTTATATTTCACATTGGTGCTATCATGACTGGTAGCTTCTATCTGCCGAAGCTGGGTTTGAATGACGGTTCTGGGGTTGGTTCGTTTAAGAGACATTTAATATATAGTCCTTTTTTTCAATTAGCTATTTAGTTTGACAAGCGAATGCAAGCGCTTCTATCTAAACCTTCATTAACTAGTCATTTTTAAATCGGCTGTTTTTGTGCAACGCTAACGGAACCTCACGTCATATTAATATAATATAAATATCATATAGTAATAATATAAGGGAATAGGAACTTTATTTCAACTTCTATTACTGCTATTCTGAATGTACAACAACAAAAACAAAGTAGATAGAAAAAACAAGCTCTATTTGCTGTCGCCTACATTGTAAATGGGTGACCTCGCCTTTACATAGGCCTAAACAAATCACACAAAATGATTATAGTAAAAGCAGCATGAAATACAAACTCAACAAGGTCAGTTATACCATAAAATGTATTGCAATGCAAATAGACATTAAATGAACTGCAAGCATAAATGTATACTCAACTTAACAGGCGAACATCTTAATAAGACGAACACCTCCTTCAAATGAGGCCATGGGTGGGGAATGTCTTCTTGCTGCTCATAGTTAGGGAATTTTAGCCACATGTTCTAACCATCTGTGAAAAAATGTATCACCAATAGCTTTCTTCACTAATGTGTTCATATAGGTCTCTACTAATACCTCTCAATTAGTTCCAACCCAAATCCACTGGGAAAATTCTGGGGAGCCAATCAAAGTTGGGGTACCCGGAGGGCCTAGGCGAAAAAAATGAAAAATAAAAATGTGCCAATATTAGCTTGCAGGATGTCTAACTAGGGGTTTTTGGAGGTGCTGAATCGATTCCAACCATTAGTTTTCAGCAAAAACAGCAAAAACCTTGATTAGTCAGTTCTCAAGTTTACCCTCCTCATCCAACTCCCCAGCATCTCCCTCACTCCTCATCTGGCTTGTTGATGTTCTGGCAAGAGTTACCATGACAGTTGCCACAAGCAGATATACACCTGACTCCTTGCTTTTTACAGCAGCACCTGAGTGTGCTACAGTCCCCCTCACAGTTGCAGCTGACAAACTTCAGAAGATAGTCCGGTGCAATGGGGTCTGTTGAAGGGACCGGCGCATAACCTTGCTCTCCCAGTTTCCATCCATACTCCAGGACATCCAGTGATGGACTTTGTAGCAGTAGCCAATCTCTGGTCTGGAGGTAAGCCCGGAGAGAGTGCTGTGCTGCAGCTCCTGTAGTCTGAGGCAGTTTCTCAGGTTTGATGCTCCCAGCAGCGGCCTGTTTGCTGAAGATGTCAAATCTCAAGTCTTCCAAGTCTTTAGGTGGTTTCCTGTGAAACAGGAAACCAACAGCTTGAATAGTTCACAGCCGGCTTTGATGATGTCATCTTTCTCAGCTTGGATGTCCAGAAACACGTCCATGGCCCTCTCTGCTTTGTCAGTCCTGCAGAGCTTGGTTAGCAAAGTTGATTTGCTAAACCCAGAAATTGCAGACACAGT
>OOFB01003211.1:8166-18255 GCA_900323305.1 Trachyrincus murrayi
ACTCGATCAGTCTGTGGAAGGGGAGGGACCGCGCCGCCTCCGGCCGGGCAGGTGGGAGGCTCTGCTCCGCCGGCCCCGCCTCCTTCCCGCCCGCGAAGACAGACAGGTCGCTCTCGCTGTCCGTCTCCATGGCCCGCCCCTCGCTGATGAGCTCGCTGCGCTCGTCGTCCGCGTCGTCGTCGCCGCCCCGGCTCTCCGACACCGAGCGCGCCTCGGGGCTGAGGGCGCTGAGCTCCGCCCCCGTCAGGAAGGTCATGGAGGAGGTGGTGGAGTAGTCCGACGTGATGGAGCACACCTCCGCTGCCTCCGGGGCCCGGCCGTGCCGCGTCCCGGGGCCCGACGCCCGGGAGCTGGTGCTGTTCATGGTGCCCAGGTCCGAGGCCGTGCCGTCGTAGCTGGAGGCCGCGTTGTCCGCCTTCGTGGCGTAGCCCGGGGCGGGGGAGTGCGGGGGAGAGGCGGCGACGCGTGGCGCGGGTGAGCGGGGGGGAGACGTGCGTTTGGGAGACGTCTGCGACAGCGGGCTGCTGCTGCAGCGAGAGTCTTCGCCGCCGGCCTCTTCGGGGACCGCCCCGCGCTCCTCCTCGTCCTCCTTCTCGTCGGTGTGGTCCGTCTCGTGTCCCCGCCCCTCTTCCTCCTCCGCCGCCTCCTCCTCCTCCGTCTGGCTGCCGGGGGACCAGGGGGGAGGTGGGGGCAGGGCTCCGTCCTGTGGGAGCTCCTTCTTGGGGTAGACGGCGTCCAGGTCGTCGTCGGAGCTGCTCGGCTGGATCTTGTCCTTGGGCTTCTTGCGCTTGCGGCTGACGAAGAAGGAGGAGCGCAGCATCTCCTTGCTACACTGGTCTCTCCCGGTGCCCCACAGGCCCTACGCACACACACACAATGTTATACACACAGCCAGGGGAAGTTCAAGAATTTGACCTAAGACTGACATGTGGTTACATCTGTAATTGATTGTGAGGGCTGCTCGAGAGGGGAATCCAGGACATGATTTGATAGGGTTAGCCTATATCTGTCTGTCAGACATTGGTCCTTCGACTCCTTCCGGACATCGTTTTGATTCCAACTATCAGCCCCCCTCACAGTTTGGATGAAGCCTAAAGCTGCAACACCAATAGAAATAACCAGAGGACAAGACGAATCCTTGTGGTAGTAAATGGACAACGAGGCTGCAGTGCCTACCTTGGATCTGGAGGAGTCACTGCATGCTGAATCTGTGAAGAAGAAACAGCCGTCAGTGTACATTCCTGTCTCTGTGACAGGGTGAAAATGGCCACTGGGGAGGACGAAGAACAGCGGGAAAGGCGTGGGTTCAACAGCAGATGGAAAGGTTGCAGAGTGAGGATTGATCACGCACACACACGCACGCACGCGCACACGAAATGGTGGTCATGACAGCAGCTGGAAGCAAGACAACACATTGTTTTAGACCAGCTCATGGTGGTGGGGGTGGTGGAAGGCGGTCGGTGGACAGGCGGGTACCGCAAAGTGGTGGAAGAGGAGGAGAGGAGCGGAGAGGGCCAGAGATGGAGGACGACTATGAGAGGAGAGAGGACACCCAGCAGCAGACAGAAGCTCATGCTACACAGCGTTACCATGGAACAACACGACACATCACGGACAAACACCGTCGATGGGAGCGCTGCACGCAGCTGCCGATCGGCGAGGGCGCGTTCCTTCTGGTGCTACAGTGACGGGTCCGTCTCTACGGACTGGGGGGAGGGGCTTGAGCTGATGTGTGGTGGTAAGAGCGGCGTTACGGGTCATCTACGGGAGCGTTCGCGTGTAGTGGTGGTCAGTTCCTAAACATGTCTCGTAGGTTGTGGGCCGCTAGCTCGCATTTCGACCGCCAAGTCTTTAAGCGGTTTTTAAAAGGCAAAGCAAATGAATGGACGGAGCGAAGAACTCTCAAGTCTCAACGGTAGTAGTGCCAAGCATCGGGAATAAAATAATGTACGGCAATAACCAAACAACCAACCAAACAAATCATAATTCAAAGCAAATCAAAGCAGTCGTCAAAAACAAGCACTGTTTAGAGACATGTGCAGTTTTAGTTTTAGATGGGGGATTTTGGGATATGGGTGGGATGTCAAATAGTGACCCTGTAACATTTGGCCAGGAGGGTGAGGATTTGAGGTTGAAATGTAGCGTCCTGAATGAATAGTTTATATAAAGATGCCACAAACACCAAACTGAAACGAAAAAAAAAATAATAAAAACACAACTGCAACTGAAACAGCGTGTAGTCGCCTACTGCTACTACTATGACTACTGCTACTACTATGACTACTGCTACTACTAATACTACTACTGACTTAAAGTGTGTATTGCGCAAATCAGACTATGATTGATTGATGACTCCTCGGGCGTGTGTGTGTGTGTGTGCAAGCAAGCACATGTGTACTGGAGAGTAGACCCCGCCCCCGTCTCCCAGACAACCATCACAGACTATGCCACATGACTGGGGCGTGAGCCGGGGTTCACCATACCATGCTACTTGTCCTTGCGATCAGCTTTAGAGACAACAAGAGACAGCAGAAGGGCTTTCAGACAAAGTGCAGCAGCATCGCTCTGTATCCCCTCCGTTCAGGGCGGGTTGTTGTCACAGAAACACATCGTGCACACCACAGGAACAAAAATATATGTATATAGATGTATAGATAGATGACAAACATCGACTTCTCTTTCTTTCGGTTTTTTTGCGTTTTTTTTTCTTTTCTTTCATCCCAATTTACAAGAGCTGCGGGTTTCGGCAGATTAGGCAGCTACACTCGGCACAACACTCGTCCTTCTTCCTACAGTCCCAGCTGTCCACCGCGGACATTACAGAGTCCACCAGTGACATCAGCGAGTGATAGACTCCGCCCACTTGGCCTGTGGCAACAGTGGGTTAGCGAGTGAGTGCTGGACAGGGACAGGGGAGAGAAACAACACACTGCACACAGAGGGGGAAGAGGTCAGAATGGGTTAAAAAACAAACGTCCACTCTGTGGTTTTTGGGTTTTGCTATTTTTCTTCTTGGGGAAGAACATGCCGGGTTTATGTGTGGTGGAGGAGGAGGAGGAGGAGGGGGGGAAGAAAAGAACTGAAAGAAACAGAGTCGTCTTTCTCAAAGCAAGGAAAGTATAGGCTAAGACAAGAGGAAGAGTAGCCTGGAGCCAGGAATGGAACAGAAATGTGAAGGGTTGTGGAGAAAACAAATAAAGAAAGAAAGAAATAGAAATAATAAATAAACAAACAAAAAATAAAATCAACAAATTGAATTCAAATTAAAGAAAAACTTAAGCTTGACATACTGCAAATAAATTTGATCAATTGTCCAACGGAGGAACAAATTCATTAAAAACACTGCTTGTGATAGAAGCAAAAAGCCAGTCAAATAAAAGCATGTTAAAAACTTTCCATGGAGAACATGAAGGCTTGGCAGCGTATTATTATTACTATTATTATTATTAGCAAGCGCACATTCAAAAAGCATGTCTAGAAAACCAGAGGTTAATGCATGTCTGGCTGGCGTGTAATGTTTCTACGCGCAAGGTTATTACCAGCAGCTGAATAACAAACAAATGCCAAAGCCCGCGGCGAGAACGTACCCGAGACTTCGCCGGGTGAGGCAGCCGTGCGGCCGATGTTGGAGAGCAGGTGGTCGATGTTGGGCACAGGCTGAGACTGCACCGTGCTCTCCTGGTCCGCCGAGGTCTGCGGCAGAACACAAACAGTGTCCACTTAATACAGTAAGAGCGTGTGGATATCACCTCAGAGAATGACATTTGTGCACAGTCGTGATGGAGTAATCACATGCGTCGGTATTCGGTTTGGAGACGATTCGAGAATTATCAAACACAAAAAACGAACTCCATGAAACTTGATGAAACGCAGATTAAATCAACCGATCGTGGTTTCTGATTGGCTCAAACTGGCGCAGAGTGATGTCATTCGTAATACAGAGTATGACTTTGAACCAATCAGCGGCAGCGATTGCATAATCCTGCGTTTGCCGCTTCAGTGGTTTGATTTAACCACTGATCTCTCTCGTGGTAGACCGGTGGGTGGTGTACGTACATCGGGGTCATCCTGGCCCTCCTGGCTGAAGAACCAGTCACACTGCTGGATGAGGTTCTCCACTATCTTACACTGGTCGGGCATGTGGTTCACCATGTTGGTCATGTTGTCCTCCGAGGTGCGGACCAGCGTGGGCCCAAACACTATGGCCAGGTTGCGAGGCTCCATCTGGACACGTGCACAAACCACAAGGTCAGTGATGGGGTTGGACGTGGAAATACATTTTATTTATCAACGTCTCGTTTTAAATGAGTGACTAGAAACACGCCAGAGTAGCTGGCCAACAGACCGCTTCTGACTCTAACTCTCCGTACCTTGTTCGTTTCACAGTTTTCCGAGACTTTTTTGAGGTGAACGAGGAGGAACTTGAGGGTTTCGTAGTGATGCTCGGGCAGTTCGTAGATCTGAAAGAGACATGACCGGGTGTTAATGGTTCAGGGGGAAGACCAGGGAAACGAGGAGATACTACTGGTGCTGGCTGGCACCTACCAGCCTCTTGAGTTCTTTTAATCTCTCCACACAGTCTTCTGCTCGGTTCGCCTCAATGAAATCTGCATATTTTTCTGTTACAGGGTCAAGAAAGGAGGGTCCGGTAAGAATAAAGAAGCACCAGCAAAACACCAATGAGATCAAATGCTGCTAAGGAAAGTCTATTGGCCATTTTCAGAGAACTGACAGCGTCTCACCATTTGTAAAAAGAGGCTCTGGAAGTTTCCGGAAGAAGGATTTCAGCAGACTACTGATAACATTGAGGTCCCGCCATTTCTGCAATTGAAGAGTGAGAATACATTAAAATAAACCAGTGTCTATCGTAAAGACTATAATATTATTCAGAATATTTCAGACTCAATGGGACACGGATGCGGTCAAACGTGTGTGTGTGTGTGTGTGTGTGTGTGTGTGTGTGTGTGTGTGTGTGTGTGTGTATATTCACTCACGTCCTCCTCGACGTCGATATCATTCATGCCCTTGCTGTTGAGCTCCTCCTGCATGTTGGAGATAGCGGCGTTGTTCCCCGGCACCCTGTAGATACCCGTGTACTCCAGGCCCCGCTCCTCCACCACCTTACAGCACACCTCCACGATCAGGGGGACGAACTGCACACGTGGGGGAAACGGGAGCAGGGTCAATGGAGATCAGCGGAAACTCAAGAGGTTTACCAGCACTGGAGCCGTGGAGTGGTCTTCGCGAGGGTCTGTCGGCCGCACCAGACACTCACTTTTATACTGCAGCTGTTTACTACATTGAAAGAATATCAGAAATAGAAAGTTTCCCCAGAATAAAACACGCCCACGCTCGAGTCAATCCATCCAGGGAATGTTTCTCTGTAAATGGTTTTATTCTGGTACACTTTTGCACCCCCGCCGTGGGAAAATATCAGACGACCGCAATCGTCTAAAAATGATACAGCTATACATGTAGCTACAACTCAAGCCACTAGAGGCTGCTAATGGGAAAACGTACACAGTGCAGATTTATGTGAGCGATCCAAAATACAATACATGGTACTCCCATCATCATCATCATCATCACCACCATCGCTCCGAGACCGGTCGTCTTACCCTATTGCAGAGTGCGGGGGGACAGTCGTCGAGCCGGACCCCGAACGTGGCGCCTGCCGAGGGCTTCTTCTCGAAGGGCTTCCTCATGAGGCCCGGGATGCCCATCTTCCAGGTGGCCCGGTCCCGCGGTGGGCTGGAGTCGTCTGGTGCAGCGGGAAACACACAGAGCGGGGGGGGGGTTAGTCGGCTCAGGACGCTCCTCGGCGAGAGAGGAACACTGTGACTGGTGCTTCTTACCCCTCGCGGCCCTTCTCTCATCCGCCGTTCTGGGAGAGTGGGGGCTGTGGCTCTTGCCCTCTCCTTTTGGTCCCAGGAAGGCCTGCTTGAGACTGAGGGACTGGCGGGACGTCTTGGGGGAGGGCTCCGACCTGCTGCTGGGCGCACTGCAACAAGTGTCATTCGAGCGTCCGTTAAGAGGAATACAGTTGACGTTGATAAATAAGAGGGTGCGGTACCGTGACAGGACACTAGGGGGAGGGTGCATACCTCATCATAGTGTTGTATTCTTTGATCTTTCTGCTGATCAGGTCCTGGCTTGTGAAAGATGTGTTCTGAAATGTCACATGATATGAATTAATGAATCAGTTGACAATATGCAAGGCGTAAAGCAATACAAGTAAAAGGAAAACCGTATATAGCTATTGACATTGCTAATTGACATAGCTAACAGGCTATGTCAATTATTTATATTTTATTTTATTTTATACAACTCCCCCCCACCCACCCAACTACAGACCAAATAAAAAATAACATGAGTAGCAGTGCCCTCTTGTGGCAACAAGAACAACATAATTTGGAGGGGGGGACGCACGTTTTTTTTCAAGACGGGCCACTGATCCAAGTGCGTCTGGTCATGACACGAGACTGGTGAGTGACCCGGAGCCCTACCTCTTGGTCCAGATTGCTGTTCTCCTGGATGACCCGGATCCAGGACAGCATGTCGTCGCGGCCTTCCGCCTGGAACAGGTACTCGCAGTCCGACGTGGTGAGGCGCAGCACGTTCTTCCGCTTGGTTTCGCTGTAGGAGATGTCAACCAGGCAGGCCTTGACGCTGATGGTCTGGAGGTCCTCGTCGGACTGCGAGGAGGCGCGGGACAGCCCGTCCTTCTTGTCCTTGTACAGGGCGAGGGAGTGGCCGCGCAACGCCGCGTACATCTGCTTCCATGACCTCATCCCACCCCCGACGCGCTGCACAGACACGGCATAGAGAAGCAAGGATATGACACCCCCGGGCTGCAGCAGTCATGTTACACGCGTGTACAAGGACAGTTGATTTTCTGCCCTCGTAGTTAGTCACGGCATGAACGCACCTTGTTTTTATCGGTGTTGAACTGGCGGAAGTTGAGCCAGCCTTCTTTGGAAGAGTCGGCGAAGACGTCCGACGAGGAGTCCCTCCTTGATCCGGAGTCATCGGACTTGTGACCGTCCAGAGCCTGCACGTGAAAATACACCCAGAATTAATCTACATGGGAACAAAATCACAGCAGAGCAAGTGAAAGACATCCTAGAAAGGCACTGAGGTGGTGCCAGGAAACCACTGAATAAATAAAAGAACAAAAAAAGACGTATCACGCTCACAGCAGATACAAATCAGAGAATTATTTTCCTAGTCAACCCCAATTAACCCTTCATGGATGAAGACACTCACCTTCCTCAAGCCTCTGAAGCTTGGCATGTGTTTACCGGAGGAGCGGCTGAAGACATGCAGGAGGAGGAGGAGGAGAAAGAGAGGGAAGAGGTAAATAAACAAATGCTGTTACGCCAGATGATCAGGCGGCTCCGTGTGGGCCAATGAGAGCCAGTGATTAGATCTGAACGGACACTCACCCTCCCCCGTCTTCCCGGTAGTTGTCCAGGCCCTCGTCGTACGACTTGGACCGCTCCGTCTTGGTGGCAGCATCAGATTCCAGGAGGGCATTTCTGAGGGACTCTGGAAAAGGTCACACATAAAACACACTTGTATGACCGCAGGATAAATTAGAACGCGAGCAGTGAAACTAATGTGCGACCGGTTTGTTGTTTCTGAGTATTCAGCCAACGTACGCTAACTACATGGTCTTATAGGCTGATATGGAGTCAACTAGTTAATAGGATTGTCTTGTGTGTTTGCCTTGTTCGGAAGGTAAACAACAGGGTCTGCCAGCAGAGACCACTACTGTGATATGAATTCTGCATTACTGCTTCCAACAGAGGGCAGACAAGGGTCTCCCGGGACAGAGATAAGCAGTTGACCTTCCTGTGCGGCGGTACAGCGCGAGGTTAAGACTAAGGTAGAGATTAAATGCAACTCATTTGAGATGCATAGCAGCTAGCAACTTGGCACAGGATAATGTATATTGATCTTTTGTGTTGCGTCATAGAAAGCAATCGGGTTTGGCCAACGGAGGACACTCTTCAGTACAGTTACGCCAGCTGTATGCCTGACATTGCACCATCGTGTGCGGTTAGTTGCCACACAGGCAGCCGATCTCCACAGCTGCCCTTACCTTGGTCATGTGACAGCTGCCGTCGAATGAGAGGGGATGGAGTGGCCGGGCTCAGGGTCACCGTGGCCTGGGTCGGCGCGACGGATATCACCGCGGAAGCTGGGATGGAAGTGACCTCGCGGTCAACGCTGGGGCTGGCCGGCTCGTCTGCAAATCACAACACACATTACATCACAGTACGGCACATGCTCACAGCTTACGCCACAGACGCCACGGCTGCATCGCCTCTCTGTGGGGGGCTTACGTCATGAATTGGGTCATGATTTTGATGCTTCGCCCATAATCAGCTACTGTACTGTCTGCAGCAGTAGCATTAAGGGACAACGCGGTGGACTCACGACCGCTCTACACAAACCACACAGCCTCATCAAGATGGATCTTACGCTGACATGCTCTGTAATGGAGTGAGCGGGGGAGAGGATCTGGGAGATTGAAGTTCTCTGCTGTCCGACACCGCCCACTCTTGGCACTGTGAGGCCCGAGGAGCCCAGAGTGCAGAGCTGCTCTCTACAGCCTAGGGGGCTTTTGGAGCTAAATTTAAAAGCAAATGTCCTACTTCCACCCTGTGCCCAGCTTTGAAACGGAGCATATGAAAAGGGGGTGTGGGCAGTGCTCAATAGAAGATCACGCGCCAACCATATTTAGATTCCACACACTGCAGGTGCGTCAACAACATTCAAACTTTATGTAGTCTCACCAAAAATCACAACTCCATCAAGGGTGCCAACTAGGACCCGGATAAAACAACATAACACGCACAAACGGTCAATGTGGCCTGTGTCTGGTCTCACTCGTCACCAAGTGGGATGCTGGTCACGAATTTCTCAATATAGCATAAAAGTATGTAAAACGCGTTACCTTTCGTGACTAGCTCCGTGTTGAATAAACATTATTAAAAATAGTGGATTTTCCCACCTGAACTCACACGACGGCACAACTCCTCTCATAGCCAAATACAGCGGAGTGGTAGAAACGTACCAGAATCCTCCAGCTGCAGATACTGACATTCACAGTCCTCGCAGGCGCTGCACCAGGCCACCTGGTCGGACCACAGCCACCACAGCCAGGGACTCTGCCGTCGGCCCAGCCTCTCCACCAGCAGCATAGTACCACGGCATAGGACACAGGCGCTCCTGTTCTGGCTTCATCTAAACACGTTCCCTCTCTTGGGTCCCTTCATCAGAACCGCCCGCAACCCCAACATTGTTAGTTCCGCATCATGCAGAAAGAGGTTTGTAAAAACTTAGCAATTACAAAATGTCAGCTACTGAAGCCCCTCTGGCTATCATCTTCTTCTGAGTCTTGGAATGACACAGCGAAGTCCAACAGGCCAATATCATCTTTCAAGACCTTAATTCGTCGCGGAGCAAAACATGGCCATATTCCAACAGGGGGAAAAAAGTAATCGTCGCCCTGCTAACCGAAGGGGGGGAGGGGGGGGGGAAAAGTGAGCTGTGTTGTCGCCTCGGCTAAAACACAGCGATCTGACCAATCTGAGCTGCCATCCGGGCCATGGGAACTCGGGCTGACCTCACACGACGGGTGCCAAGACCAGCGGCCATTCAAATGACTCATTGATGGGGACCCAGAGGCCTGGTCAATCAGAGCTCTGTTCTCCTGGGCCGGGCACGGGGCCCAGAGTGGTGTTGGTGGTGCTGGTGTGTGTGTGTGTGTGTGTGTGTGTGTGTGTGTGTGTGTGTGTGTGTGTGTGTGTGTGTGTGTGTGTGTGTGTGTGTGTGTGTGTGTGTGTGTGTGTGTGTGTGTGTGTGTGTGTGTGTGTGTGTGTCTCTGTGTGTGTCTGTGTCTGTGTGTGTGTGTGTGTGTGTGTGTGTGTGTGTGTGTGCATACATATGCCTGTTTGAGGCTTTGTGTGTGTGTACATGTGTGTGTGCATGTGTGTGTGTGTGTGTGTGTGTGTGTGTGTGTGTGTGTGTGTGTGTGTGTGTGTGTGTGTGTGTGTGTGTGTGTGTGTGTGTGTGTGGGGG
>OOFB01003211.1:18275-32212 GCA_900323305.1 Trachyrincus murrayi
GGGGGTGTGTGGGGTGGTGGGTGGGGGGGTGGGTGGGGGTGTGGGGGGTGTGGGTGTGTGTGTGTGTGTGTGTGTGTGTGTGTGTGTGTGTGTGTGTGTGTGTGTGTGTGTGTGTGTGTGTGTGTGTGTGTGTGGCCGTATCACCGCCGTCACCACACGCTTTGTGTGCACCTGGACCATGGGACCTGCTCACCAACATCTTCCACTACACCCCCCTGACAAGTGATGGAATAGACCACCTGAGCTGACCAGACCACACGTGTTGAACTGACTGATGATGGGATTCACAGTCTAATTTTTTCCTGTTTTGAGAACACTTTTTGAAACATATTTTAGACAAAGTTTAGACTATAATGGTCTAATGAGAAAATATACCCAGACATGCGTCAACGACAGCCGCTGTAAACCTGTTTTTTTTTAAAAAGTAGTATAATCAACTGGCAATAATTACAAGCAACAAGCAAGTAAAACCTAATTAACACCACATAATAACATCGGTGAATTCCCCTGTGTTATCAAACATAGGCCCACATTGTTGAATCATGCAGAAAGTTTTGACAACGACTAAATATAACCTTGAATGTATGCAACTCTGAAACCAACTTGCCTCCCGTGGGACAAAGTACGAGGCTGTGGCGATGTCGCTGCCTGTGACCTAGTTCCTCCATACCTGCAGTGTAATGTTTTCAAACATCTGCCCTTAAAGAGTAGCCGCACAAGCACACTACATGCATACATCACTGTTCATGTGATATACATGTGTGTGCACATCACAACTGAAAGTCTCAGATTTCTCCCAAAGTAGCTATAAATATGCACTACAACAACAGACCAAAGTAGGGCTGCACGATATTGGAAAAAAAAAATACAGTGTAATACTTTTGTTCTTTGCCATATATTGTGATATGAAAAAATACAGGAATTTCGTAAGAAGTGATTAACGTGCCTACTTTTCAGGCAACAGTTGCTGGGGTGGGACACTTTTTTTCAGAAAAAACATTAAGCTATACAACATTAAAAAATATATAACATACATTTTTTTTTGGTAAGTGTGGTTATTATGAAAACCTGTTATAATACAAATTGATACACATTGATACACTGATAAAACATTAGACTATTAATGTCAAGCATAGTTGATGTTACACTGCCCTGTGTGTTACCTTAAAACACTACACATAGTTTAAATGAAAGGATAACTTTGTGATTTTTCAACCTCTCACATCACGGGAGACCCCTGACAACTGTCAGACAAAAAAAAAATCTAAATTATTTTACATGAAATAAGTTTACGCGTAATAGCGTGTTGTTAATAAATATGGCTTTGCATGACTCGCAGGCCACGGAATGAGAGATCGTTCATACAGGAGGGGAAGCCTGGAAATCGTCCTACATAACAGCAGACATTTCCACATTTGCAGGCTTCGCCTCGGACATGAACATCTTGCATTCCGTATTTGCGATGTCCGTGTAGCTCGCTATGTTTTATTTATTATTCCCTAGTTGATCATTTACTGCTCTAACTGTGGCAACAATGCTAATGCTAATACGTTGAGTCAGCTTGTTGTACCCGTGTCAGCGCACTCACGTGAGAAAGCAAGAACACTCCATGTATTAATTTTCAATCTTGTGTGTCGTTCACGAGCGCACAGTGCGGATACTTTTTAAAACAAACGTTTTGTTCATTCGCATTTCTTTTTTTTATACTTGCAAATGCAAGTGAAATGCTTCGCACTGTAGAGCCTTGTTTAAAAGACAGGCCTTTCCTGTAGATCAGTCATGGAAAATGAGAAGCGTGTGAGTTTTCCTTTTGTATCAAGCAGCAAAAAAGTGACGTGACGTGTTTGAGTTCATTTGCCGTACTTGATGTCGCGTGCGGTCCTGCGATGTGACTATTGCGCATGCGCACATCGCAGTGACGACGCTAAAATAATATATATCGTGCAGCCCTAGACTGAAGTTATAAATACATGGCTACTAGAATAAGCACCGGCAGTGTTACTACAGCCTGCTGTTGTTGCCATGACAACTCTTACCTATGAATGGAATGGAGTCCAGAGATTCGTCCAGGTTGCTGGAGCAGGAGGCCAGCCGCTGCTCGTCAATGCGCCGCATGTGGATCTCCCGGCGGGCGTCGTTGGGAAGCCAGCACGCGGCGACGTCTGCTGCCGGGTCCATGTCGTCGTTCACGGCCAGGATGTAGGACGGGTGGCGGAGGGGGCTGGGGGTCTTCCCAGGGGGGGGCTTTTCCCTCAGGACAACCCCACCCTCGGTGGAGCTCCGGCCATTCACGTGGCTCTGATGGTTTGGCGGGCCTGTTTTCAGGATGCCAGGCCTCTGTGGCCTCTGCTGGGGGGCGGAGTAGGAAGACGGCCGGTATCCTAACGCTGTTGCCTCTCTGCCCGACTCAGCAGCTTGTATGCTTTCGGCCCGCACTCGGCCTTGCTGGATAGTGTGGCCCGCGTGGTTCGCTTTGACGACAGCTCTTTGGTCAGCGAGGGAAGGTTCTCCGCTACTGCTCTTCCCTAGATGTGAGGATCGGTCTGAAAGCATGGGAGAGGAGCGGGTCTGGAGAGCCTCTGGTCCTTTAGTGTAGAGGGCAGGGTTAGGAGGTCCCCTGACGTTACCCCCACTGTAGGCGGCAGAAGGCCTGTAGACCGAGGACTGCCTAGGGAGAGACTGTCGGCTGGGTCTTGTACCTTGGTCCGCCCTCCCGTACCCGCCTCTCCGGTCCATGGGCCGCACCAGCTCTGCCGGGTCAACGTAGTCCGTGGATCGCGCCCGGGCTTTGTGTGTGAGACCGTCCTGAGACACGCTGCGAGGGGGCCAGTTGCGGGGGTGCATGGCCCTCTCTGCGCCGCACATGCGGTCCTGGGAGGCGCTACGCGGGGGTATCTGGAAGTGGGGCGGAGGTCCGTGGTAGGAGCGGTCATGCGAGGTGCTCCTGCGGCGCCCTCCCGCGGGGACCCAGCCCCCTGGGGGAATGTGTTGGGCTGCGCTGAAGGAGTTGTGGGTGCCGGCCCGCAGGCTGTCCAGCCGCTCCTGGATGGTGCGGCTGGCGTGCGAGTGGATGCCCTTGTTGTCGATGTACTCCCTGTAGGTTTGGTACGTGCGCCAGTCGATATTTTGGTGGTTGGTGGGGAAATGGGGTGGCATGAGGCCATAAGGAACCATTCCGGGCCCCCCCCCGGGGTAGACGTCGGCTTTGCGTGGTGCGGGGTACTGGGAGACCGATCTGGGCCGAGCCCTGAGGAAGGCAGGGTCCACGTAGTCCATTCTGTGCGAAGGCCCCATGCGGCCCATGTGAGCCGGGTCCGGGGGAACCACCACAGTCCTCAGACTGTCGTTGCGTATGCATACCGCCATCTGGCTTTTTGGGTAGAAAAGGGGAGGCGGCGATGGGGGAACCGTGATCTCCTTACGGTACCCAACATCCGGAGGTGCCCCCGACCCCCTGCATGCCTGCCCTGATGGAGGGGGGATGTCCGCAGCCTGGGCCATGGCCGGAGGCTTACAGTCTACTCGGGGGTAGCATAGAGGGGGTGGCTCTGGTATGTGACAGGCATTCCCACTGTATGGGTTGAGGCTACGGTGGTAGGCATCCTGGCAGTAGGCCTAGGGGGATGGAAAAATGAGCACAACGTCAGAAGTGCAACACGAGGAGCCACATTTGCAATTACGTGTAATATTTAACACTGTGCTACAAAATGCTTGGCGCGGAATCGAGCACTAGACTTGCAATGCTACATGTGTGTGTGGGGGCAGTGCTAGCAACACGCGTGTGGAGGCGTTTCATAGTTTATTGGTGTCAATGTTGTTCAGCTGTTCCTTTTCTTATTGTTTCTTATGGAATAATTCAGAACGCAATGCCAGAAAGACTGTGTCCTATTGACAGTAAGCACATATACATCTCTCCCCAAGAAATTGCTACCATGAAGATAGTAGCACAGGGCTTTTCCTCTAAAACACATCACTGCAAACACCATCAGTTAAAATAATCACTGCTGTGATTACTAGCATTGACGACACTGATTACTATCTACAGACTTGACGGCTGTAGATAGGATATATTTTCAACCCCATCATTAAAATGTACCTGGTAGAGGTTGCCCAAATGAACAGAATGCAACCTCCCGAACATTCTTGCGTTCATCTACAAATCGTTAGTTAACATTTTAGAACATTTATACATTATTTGTTTAAAGGTCATATGGCATTCAAACGATGCAACAATGTGGCTGAAGTCATTGTGATTACATCTTTTCTCTTGGCTTCACATTAAAAGTCACGCCAAGTGGACTTTGACCCCACTACTCCGTGTCAAATCTCAGCATTACACAACGCTGTACGCTGTCACGGTAACTTGTGCCAGCCCATGTCCCTCCCTTTGTAAGCATGGCGGTACTGGTGAAGTTCAGAGGTCACTGGCTATTATCTCACTAATTAATTTTGGCATAGGGGATGAAAAATGGGGCGAGGCCGGAGTGAGATTCCAGCTAGACGGCCGTTCGTTCTCCCGAATCAAACAGGTACTGCGGCCACTGTGCGTCGTCCATTGGCACAGGCTACATGTTAGAATCCGTACCACAGAGACGGTTACAGATGAGGTGTTTAAATCTAGTTTACAGCCTCTGGTCATCAGTGTCCACACCCCGGGCAAACAACAATACGGAAACGAGGCATCCAAAACAGCGACAGCATGCATGACAGATGCACAAATCACGACATGTCATCAAGTGGCTACCAAGCCTGTCGTTTGCTTACCAGATCAGAGGTTTCCAGAGAAACAGGCTACCGTTGGAGTGAGAGAGAAAAACAAGAGCCGTAAAAGAGCAGGGCAGAGAGGGCAGGCAAGAGGGAAGAGGCTAGCAGAGAAAAAATGACACACATTGGAGGAAAAAGGACAGACTGACAGAGGAAGTGTAAAGTGTGAAATGGGCATGGCTTAGCCTGGTCTCGAGCACGACAAAAATACACCGGAGCTGCAGAAGCCACACGGAGGGATGGCCAAGAAGACGTGGGAGATGTGACAGGCGGTTGCCCCGCTAGCGGTGCCACCTGCTTCTGTCGGTCTGCCCAGGGGGAAACGGCAGGAGCAGAAGCCTGCCACCCATTACTGCTGTTAAGTCTCCATCTCCTGGCTCGATCCGTCTACCGCCAGAAACACCGTGCTCAGTGAGCAAGCTGCCTCCGGTCTCCGTCTCTCCCTCTTGCTCTCTCCCTCTCCCTCCCTCTGCTGTGGCTCACATGACAGAGGCGGCAGCTGCTGCTTATGAATTCAGTTCAGATGCAGATCTAGCCCTCCCCACCACTCCCACCGTGCCTCTCACTCTCCTTTAGCGTCAACCTGTTCAAAACACAGCATGATCAGCTGAACATAGCTGGTTGTCAGCCATTCATTTTCACTTGCCCTTCTTCCTCCTGTTTTCCCCCCCCCCCCCGTTATTTCTTCTGCCTTTGCAGCTCGGAGATCACCTCCCCCACCCTCCCTCCACTCACAACCGTGTTGCCTTTGCTAAGCAACTGCTGCCTGTCTCTAGGCAGTCGGTGTGTGTGTTGCCTGCACCTCCTATGGTATAATTTCAGCCAGCCAGCCAGTCTGTGATAATCCTCTTTCTGGTGGACTGCTGTACCGTCTGCTTTTTTTCTTTTAATAGGATTTTTATGGACGGTTGGCACATTACTGATGCTCCGCTAACTCTGTGTCCAGTGGTTGCTAGAGCAACAGATGACTGGAACCGTTTGGCTCAAGAATGAATGTGGAAGGAGGGGGAGGAGCCAGTGGGGTAGAGTGAGAAGTAGCAGCCAATAGGAAATCAGTCAGGCAAAGACGAGGAGCTGGTCAGAGGAAGTGAGTAATATGGGCTCTTCTCTGCCATTACTAATATAGGCATGTAGTGGTTTTGATGTTAGATTCAGATAGTGAAACATAATAGCAGTATATATTAATCAGTCAACAAATGTTCATGCATTAAATGACCATGAGCGGTTTACTGGCGATACTTGAGGGAGGGAACTTGATATTAATTACATGACATATTGATTTTCCATTCCTGGTGAGTATTAGTCAAGCAGTTTCATTCACAGCATGCTCCCAGATGAGAAATTCAATTATGTATCCAGTCAATTATGGTGAGGCACAGTGGCCATAAAGGGCACACAGGGGAAGTGTTTTGGCAAAGCAAATAGCCAGAGTCTGTCATAATATCACTCATCATAAATAGCCTGTCAGATCATAAAAGCCTGGGGAAAGCATCCAATGCAGGCACTCAGTGATTTGTTATAGTTGTGCAAAGATACCGCTAGTAAGTTTACAAGCCACATATAAAAAATTAAAAAGCGGGTTACATGAATGGTTCATGTATACCAAAAGGCATACAGATAATCCAGGTATTATTGTGGCAGTTTAGAGAAGCTTAGTTTTAGAAAACTGCAGTTCAGAAAACTAATATGTCAGGAGAGAAGCCAGTGACATACTTAACAGAGTTAACATTTTCAGCATCATTGCCCTCTCTGCTGCTGAACGTAACCCGCTCTATTCTAATCCATCACAGCCGACAACCTCATTACAACAAATCACCAGACACAAACATAAGATAGAGCGGGAGGCAGCACGAGTACTACACACATTAAATGCTTTATAGCTATTCACCTTCGAGGCCCAAGTTCTACTTTCTCGGATATCATACCCTTCCCATGACCCCTCTAAAAAAGTTACAATTCATCTGCAAGACTGAACAACAGTAAGCATCATTTATTTGTTGGGAAAGTATCCGCACTGCCGGTTCACAATGAGGCCATCACTGAAGGACTGGGATGGGTAGCTATGGAGTGGCCTGGTTAGAAGGCCCAGATAGAGCTCTGATGGGACGGGACCACAGCCTGCCTCTTTCAGATGTTGTCCCGACAGAACATACACAGAACTAGAGCATCCCTCTGACACCCAATCACATGCATAGCGGCAATCACTAGCGGGAAGGAGAGACAGAGCTCCTCTTGTCTTAAACAGACAGGCGAGAACGGGAAGTGAAACCCAATCGGACTTGAGGGCAGTAAAGAGGATCTTACCAGCTGCAGTATGTCTTCGTCTTTTGGCATCACACAGAGTTCAAGGAAGGAACCACTGTAGGGGGAAACCAAAAAATGGTATCAATATTTATTTATTTATATATTTTTTCACCTATATATTATGTATAGAGTGTGTGTGTGTGTGTGTGTGTGTGTGTGTGTGTGTGTGTGTGTGCGCGCAATAGATTACAGACAACACAGTGACTGACAAATAACTATTTAAAAGGCTCAACCAAACTCGCCTCTCTTGGATCAAGGCGATGACCTCAGAGTAGGTTTTCCCGAGGATACTTGCACCATTCACCTTCACTAACCGGTCTCCTGTTGGGTGGTTTGAAAGGGGAAACAATAACAGCACATTGCGTCAACCAACAGAATTTATGACGCGTTTCTGCATCAACGCTGAGTGGAACAAGTGGAAGAGTGGAGGAAGTGTGGCTTTGGCAGTCACAACTAGGAATTAGTTTGTGCGAGAGGAAATAGGCTACAGTCGGTCACATGACACTGGGTCGGCAACAACCGAGCGCCACTGGGACGTCAGCATTCCCAGATAAAATAGGAAGAGAAACACTGGGCTAGGGAAGGCTTTAAGTGGTAGCCATGGAACAAGCGGCTAGACGGGTTCGTAGTAGACTGCAGACCGCGCTCCAGTGAGCGGGGCTCGGAGATTGATGAAGACCATTACCTGTGCACAGTCCCGCTCCATGAGCCGGCCCGCCTTCTTTCACTTGCTTCACAAAGATGGTGTCCATTGGCTCTACCCTATTCCTCGGTCGCCCTGGCGACAAAACAAAACAAAACAAAACAAAAGAGAGTCATGGGACATTTGCTCCAAACAAATCAACTTGCTTTAACCCCTATCTACAATCCAACTGTTTTTGTTTATCTGCGTTTTGAAATCATTAGGAATCAGACTATGAAAAATAGGATCTGACTCAGACATGGTGTGTGAGAAATACCATCCTACTCAGACATGGTGGGAGATCAAAGCGATGGCATCAACAACAATCACAGCACCACCTAGTGGCTGCCAGACCAGGTACAAAATAGAGTGAATGCATATTAACAGTTAATGGGAGAAACGGAAAAGTGTGTTGCAAGATGTGGCGACGTTTGAAGTGCCACCATGATATAATCAAGACTTCTTGGCCTGTTTTTGTCCACACCGTTTTGAATGGGAATGGTAATTAAATGGCGGAGAGAAGAAAACAAAAGCACTAGGGGGAAATAGAGGGATACTGTGTGTATTACGGGAGGTGGATGAATAGCACCAAGGAGAGGGGAAACCTGTTTGCTCAGGCTCCTCCTGTTTCCTAGCAGCTGCATGGTTGTGTGTGTGTGTGTGTGTGTGTGTGTGTGTGTGTGTGTGTGTGTGTGTGTGTGTGGCTGAGTGCCGAGCTGCATGGCTCCCACTCATGAAGGGAAAGACGGCTCTAGGCTCGATGCGTCGGTCACACTGCTCGTTTCAAATGTTACATGATGCACGTTTCTATTACTTGTTTTAGTCATCACAAAGAGCTACGCCTTTTCGGCTGGTAGTCACTATGCAGAAACGGAACATCGTGTATAAGATGGGAAAGACTCGATCCCTTTAAACGCATGCAATTATCAGCAGCGTAATTCGATTGTGTGCAGGTGTGGATGATTTCATTTAAATGCATCTCTCATACACCAATCTACTCTAATCCATGTGGAAATGATGCTAGCGCACACCCGCTGTTTTCCCTCTCTTAAACACATGGTATTACACGGTCACATCCTTGGGATTGACATTACGTAATTCTGCAACAGGAGACCTGTCCCCTTCAGCACACAAACAAAGCATTATATCATGTGCCCTCTAGTGGCAGATTGTAGAAGTGCATATATATATATATATATATATATATATAAGCAAATAGCTGTGGTTTTTTTTATGCATGCGTTGTTTGGATACTTCTTGATTCCACATGAATGTATACCATCCAGTATGCAAATGTAATAAGGGAAAAGCTGGTCTTTTGTTCCCTGCCACTACACCACTGAATGTCTACTGAACATAACCGCCTTTTAATGCATCATCTCTTTGATGTATTAATCAAAAATAATAATAATAATGTTGAGGGGGGGGGGGGGTGTTAATAATGTTCTCCATCGTTGGTGTGTACAATCAACACTGCATTATAGTTAACAGTAATGGCGGGGTGTTTAAGATTAAGATTAAGTAAAGATCATTAAAAGCAGCTTATCAACTACCGGCTGGGTTTTAACAGTATAGGTGAAACCCTCTATGGTATAAACGAGGTATACTTTCCAGAAGCAATCACACGAAGACGACAAAGCTTGGGACACTTGACCCCTCTAAAGCGTGTTCACGTTCATTCTCCAGACTTGCTCCTCGCAAAATGATTCTTTAAATTAACGGGCACGTTAAACTGCAGAGTGAGTAAGACAGTCCCTTGTGTCCGTGTCAGAGGAATCTCCCCAGAGAGTCAGCAAACCTACTGCCTGTTACCTGTCAACATTGTACACTGAACAATGGACGTGCGGATTGAGCATGGTGACACCTATATATGTACCCGGGAGCTGTGGCGCCAGGACAGTCGGAACATCAAACACGAGGGGAGGACGGAAAGTGTGACGTGAACAAAAGCGGTAAAGGCGCCTAAATCTCAAGTGTGGTGCATTTCCCATGACTCGTGAGAAAAAGCCTCATCTCGTGAGACTCTAATGCAATAAGACGAATGAGCGTGACCCCGAGCAGTGGCTGGATCAGGCTTGTGTTCGCAGCCCGCCGGCCTTCATCGGCTGGCTGTAAATAAGTCTCTCTGTCAAGCGTTATGCAACCAACAGAATCATTCAATATGCTCCCCCACCCTCAGGTCTGATTTACACAACATTGCAGAGCACATAATGCTCACTGACGTGCATGAGCGCAGAATCATTCTGACGTGTGCTCATTCTCAGGGGGGGGGGGGCGTGTGTACGTCCGTCGTCGTACGAGCCTGCGCAAGACCTCATTTACCCAGAAACCATTGCAACACGTGCAGATATGTTAACGCTAATCTGTGGATGAATTCGTTTTGGCCTTCAGTCTACAACACAGAAATGCTATCGTCTGGGGTGGTTCAGTTTAATCATTAATAACACTTCCTATGAAAACTGACTGCACGTAGGGCCAATCCAATACCATAGACATTCCTATGAGCAACCTGATTAGAATGTGAATGTGCTGTATCACCAAGTTAACCAGTTGCTAACTTATGAGTTACTCCGACACCACAACACAAGGGCTATACACAGGTCATCTAGCAGACGATTATTTACGAGGAAACTTTATACAACTGGCATAACGCTGCGGTGAAGAAGTACAGCTCAGACTGAACAAAGCATTACAAATGCAAACCAACCACGAGGGGCATGCCTCACCAGGATTATGTGGTTGGACTGTGGTTTGGCTGAGGTAGGGTTCACTAAACACAAAAAGGAAATCTGAAAGAAACGGCACTTAATAGCCACTTTAATAGCACATGGAACAGAATCAAATAACTGTTCCAGAGTACGTATTTAAAAAACTCCTTGCTTTCCAAGTCCCAACACGTGGCAGAAAAGCTAAAAGGCAAATTGTGAAATAATTTGTGTTGAAATGCAAAAGGCCTTGCCGATCCAAGGCCACGCTCAAGGAGGTCTGGATATTTGTGAAAATGTGACACAAGTACCGTCATTAACCTCTGTGCCCAGCCAAAAGAACGTACATCGTCAGTGTATAAAAGGGACGGAGCTTCGGCTATACAGGCACACGGAGGTGGACAATCGAGTTAAAAAAGTAAAAACAAGGCTTTCTGACGGCCTCTCTGTGGCTAGTACACCGGTACTGCCCTAGCCACTCCCCTACCAGCATGAGAACAACACAGTGACTACGGCACAAAGGGGAAGGTCGATGCAGGACACAAACCGATGGCACTGAGCAAACCTTTTCATGGCGCCACAAAGGTCAGTGACACACTGCGGGTACATTGTTTGTGGTGCGTAAGGAAGTAAAAAAAAATGAAAAAGACAGAAAAGAGTGGTTGGATTAAGGGTCATAGTAAGTGGAAGGCACAGCGCTGACTCAGCAGGGCGGTGGGGCAGAAGCGAAGAGAGAGATACGGAGAAGGGCGGGGTTGTTTCTTTTTCTGCTTACCTCGACGGCCATGGTCCTCCTCCTGAAAACGAGAGGGAAGAAAACAGATGGTTAGGTGGCCCTCCTTGCCTCCTAGGGACATGGAATTTCACACTTATGCATCGTGTGTTTTTACTCAAGTATCATCCTCTTAAGTGCGTGGGCATAGTAAGGGGGTTAAAGTAAACAGAAGCTGGCGGAGCGGTGTCGCGGCGACATATGCCGGCGATGGCGGTGAGTTTACCGGGAAAGAAGGGTGCACGGCCGACTCGGGCGGGTAGACGATGAAGTGACGCAGGGTGAAGCCGAAGCCCTGGGCAGTGCGGCGCAGGCGCACCGTCTTGGGTCCCGGCCACGAGAAGGCCTCCTCCTCGGACGCGTAGAGCCCCGCAGGGGGCTCCGCCGGGTCGGCCCACTCTGAAGGGTCATTCTGCGGAGCGAGGAAATACAGTACATCAGGAACATCATAAATCATGAACGTGATTTGATTCTTAAGTTAAGTGTCAAGAACAGGGTCCAGAATTAACACCTGCCACCAGCAAGTGGTGGGATTGATTTGACCATTTGGCAGGTTAAAAAAAAATCCAGGGTTAGATATTAAAACAATTGATTGGCCGGTAGACTTTTTCCCCACTCTGGCAGGTAAACAAGACACAAATCTAAAAGTTGGAATTGTCTGGTCAAGAACATATTTCTCTTTAAAAGATATCGACCAATCAAACGTTTCAACACAGGATTAAACTGTGGTGACTGTAATGTCAGAAACACTATTCATTGTTATTGTGTTGCCCACTGTACACATTTCAACAGCATAGCGGTGCTGCAGAGAGCGCATACGCGGTTGAGCGTGTCAATCATAAATGTTGGGCCGACACCTTAGTGCCTCCAGTGTTAACGGTCAAACCACGGTGTCTCGTTTCCACAGTTTTAGTGGAGAGAATGTAAAAGAGCAGCCCTCCCTCCCCGCTGGCCTTTGGACACCCGGCCCACTATTTAAAGGCTATTTATAGCCTAACACCTTTGTGACGACGTGGGACCACCACCCCTGGGGCTCCAAGCACTCACTGTAACTCCTTCTCCATCATCTCAGTAGGGCTGGGCAATATATCGATATCATAGCAATATCGTGATATGAGACTAGATATGGTCTTAGAATTTGGATATCGTAGCGTAATATCGTAATAGTGTGGTCTTTTCCTGGTTTTAAAGGCTGCATTACAGTAAAGTGATGTCATTTTCTGACCTTACCAGACTGTTCTAGCTGTTGTATTATTTGCCTTTACCCACTTTGTCATTATATCCACATTGCTGATGATTATTTATCAGAAATCTCATTGTGTAAATATTTTGTATAATGCACCAATAGTCATCCCTACAATATTGTCGCAATATCAATAGAGGTATTTGGTCAAAAATATATTTGATTTTGTCCATATCGCCCAGCCGTAATTGCTGCTATACTTGAAACTGTTTTATGTTTACCTTTGATACATTTTCATATTGTACGCTAGGCCTATACAGATTTTTTCCTCTATCGTTTCACTTGAAACTGTTATGTCCATTTTGCACTAGAGTTCTTAATAAAATGAGAAAATACACTTTTCATTTGGCAAGTATTTACGTAATTCACACAGGAGTATACAAAAATAGGCTTTACCATGTGGTTATTTTATACAGACTATTTATTGAATTACCAGAAAACATGCTATATCGTTAAGAGATATTAAATTACCTATATGTGTGGATAGAATATTTTGGCCATATCGCCCAGCCCTACATCTCAGGTTGTAGGGCTGCAGAGTTGATGCTTAGGAATCAATTGCCTTTCATAATGTTTTGTACAATCAAAACATAAGTAAGACTGGAAGAAAAGTCAGTTTAAATGGTCATGCACTCCCATACAAAAAAAGCTGTCCCTTCACCCCCACCCCTCTCAACCAAAGACTCCTCCCCTTCTGGACCCTGGGCGAGAGAAAGGAATTTGATGAGCTTGCATTTCCCACTATCCCTAGCTTCAGAGCTGTGTGAGTATAAGAATGGCTGAAAATAAGGCAGGACCTGTATGTTCACCAAACCACGTTAAAAGAAATGGCAGAAATAGCCAGCAAAATAAAAACACTTGCCCGTTACATTAAATGTCCAGAATATGTCAGTTTAAATGTACACTTTGAATTTCTATTGATTGAATTCAACACATATTAGTGATAGCTAGAAAAACGGTAAATATGCAAATGTGTCCCAGGGGTTAGCCTACTGTTGGAGAAAAGGTCAATTAAGTCAACTTGCAAACAGCTAAGAGGCATAACACTAGACACACTCATAGTGCTAATTTAACAACCGACATAAAAAGACTTACAAGTCAGTTTAAAAAAAAGATTAGAGTTTCTAAAACAAAACATGAGCAGAGGTGGATTTAGGCAGACTTGGAATCACAATGAAAGGTAAGATCACTATACTGTTGCTCTAGTGGGGGAATGCTCAGTACTCATGGGCCTCACATTCCATTGAAATTGAAATCTTGGTGTGTGTGTGTGTGTGTGTGTGTGTGTGTGTGTGTGTGTGTGTGTGTGTGTGTGTGTGTGTGTGTGTGTGTGTGTGTGTGTGTGGCACACATCTCAAGTTGACTCATTGTCAGCTGGACCGAACATTTTACAGATTCCTAGTCACTACCTTTGACGAAAGCTGGTACCAGACTTATTTCAGTAGGAGCGGTTGTTGAAATCATTAA
>OOFB01003218.1:0-17116 GCA_900323305.1 Trachyrincus murrayi
CACAGATGGCTACTAGAGGGGAGGCCAGTGTTGGAGGGGTTGATTGAGAGAGCTGTCTGAGGCTTTAGCAACTTTCATGTCTCGCAGGAGAAGCTGCGGACATCTGCATACATACACACATACACACACACACACACACACACACACACACACACACACTTTTAAAACTGCTCTGGCTTGCCAGTTCGGTAGTAACAGTGGATTTAAAAAAACCACTGTAGAATGTGTTATTACCTGGCCTTTGGTCAGAGTTGTTCATCAGTGACAGATTTGAAATATACGGTTAAGAATGGAACCGCTTTAACTTAATCACTCACACATTGTGAGATATTTAGATACTGGGAAATTCAAGGAATACTTTATCACAGAGATGTTATAGTCAGACCTATTTTAAGTCTGTTGTAAGTCTTTGGGTGCAAGTCCAAGTCAAGTCTCAAGTCTCTACAGTAAAAGTGGACACGGATACATTTGCCATAAGCCTTGCAGATTTAAAATAATATGTTTTGGGTTGAGTTGAGAAATGAGTTGAGGGGTCGGCGTTGCTCAAAATCAAAATGTAAACATTTTATTTTATTAATTTGGTTTGTTAACTAGACTAGTCGACCATATAGCCTAAAAGTAGGGATCCTTTTATTAATTAATTAAAATTTTTTATTTATTAATCCTTGCAGACTGTTATGTTATAATTATGTTTCGCATCTATTTTCATTATTTAGTCACCACTAGGCCTACGTTAGCTTGGCACATCAAGTCATCCCCGTTATCCACGCCCGGTTAGGCAAAGCAGGGATATATTTCGAAGTTGCATTGTTTTTTGGAATAGGCTAACAAAGCAACAAACTAACAGTGCATACTATGATGATTTATCACAGCCCTTAGAATCTGACAGAATTTTTGCTTTCACAAAGCAGTCAAGGCTGGAGTAGCCTAAGTCAAGTCTGGAGTAGCCTAAGTCAAGTGAAGTCGAGTTGAGTCCCGATTTTCGAGACCGACTCCAGTCCGAGTCTTAAGTCTCCAGTTCTGGTAATAGTAGGGGCGAAAACATGTGTAACTCATTACGTTAATTATGGGTCTGTGGGTATGCCAGTGGCCATAATTAACATCATGACATACACTATTACACCTCACAGTAAGTGCTTATAAGATGATAAACAGCCCCATTGCTATCACGCACATTTAAAGTGATGGACAACAGAAATCCGTAATTTACTTAAAGTGATGTTATTAAGGGTTATCAAGGTGTGCATTAAGCATCAGATGAAATCAATTTCAATCTCACGTCATTTAAGTAGGCCTACATCGACTTCCTTCTATTCCTTCCCTGTCCCTCCTGGCTACATAGCCAAGGGGCTGACCAATTACCGTACACTCATGTGGCCAATGGTTCCACTGAATGAAGCTACGGTATTTCAGACTTCGGAAGAAGTACAAATGACACAAAACAGCGAGGGGGGGATTCAGAAACAAAACCCCTACAATCCTGAATCTTTCCAAGACGGAGTTTATTGGCCGACTTTGCGATGTTGGCCTATATTAAAGGGGCCCTATTTTACCACCAGGTGTGAGTGTGATTAGCCATTACAAGCCGTTTCAAAATTGTCATGTGACTAAAATTGTCATTGACACAGTGACATCACAAGTGGGAGTGTCCCACTTTAATATGCTTTGACATTTTCCTGACAAGATATTCGGTAGGTGTGTAGTGGATACATCCCTCTGCATATGTTATGGTTCTTTTTACGTTATTGTCCATCACTTTAAATAGAGATATATGGTCACAGATTAGATGGTATGAAACAAAAAAGGATTGACAGGAATATTTCATTTGGTTGGCATCATTTGAAGCAAATGTTTGAAAGCAAACTATTGGATCATTAAAATAAAGACTGTATGCATCAACCAAAACGCCCCAAAAAAAACGTAAATAAAATAACATAAAATTGGTCAACAATCAAATTAAACAGAATAAATAAATCCACAAAATACTAGGGTGTGACTTAGCAGTCTTAATCTGTTGCTGGGGGCTGGGCCCCACCACAGCTCCCTGGGTCTCTGTGATGTCAATATAAATCACAGTACCGGCTGGGTCTCTGTGATGTCATGTCAATATAAATCACAGTACCGGCTTATGAACCGAAAATCAAATGTACATTTAATATGCTGTCAGCTGTTGTATTTCTCATAATTAATTTAAGCAGAAATACAGGTGATAATAATACCTTTTTATCATGAAATATTGAAACAATGTAAATACAGTGTTGGAGGAAGACTGATGAAAAATATTGAATTTCAACCCCTGCTCTAGTGCTAGCAGAGAGCCAATCTCCTTCCCTGTTTTCATGACCCAATAACACTTAACCTCTGGATCTTTTCCCTGTCCATTCCCTGGCTGAAACACATCCTCATTTAAACCTCCAGATCAAAAAAAGAAGATAACAGGAGCCATCTCAGCCCTAATCCAATGTCTGTTCGATCTCTGTATTTTGCAACTGCCCTTTTGTAAGTCCTAGTTACTGCACTATCCACATTACACATCGTGTTTGATGCTCTACAAATTGATTGAAAAGTGACAATTGTGAAGATGTCGCGTTGTGCTGTCCAGCTCACACATTCCTTTGGATCACAGCCTCTCTCTCTCTCTCTCGGCTAACTGTTTTACTGTGCTTAGAATAATAATTGCATGAATATAATGCAACACATGCAATAGAAACGACACATCCTTTGACGTGCATATGAGAGACAATGCAGCTGGAAGTGACATGATGAGTATGTGGTTATTTTGGATGGTTGGTTAAACTGAAGGGGTAGCACGGCAGCCTTGCAGCATCCCCTCCGCGAGTGTAAGTAGGTCACTCTCTTCCTCTCTGCAGTACATTAATGGACCAAGGACAGACATTGAACAAAAATAATACTTTAATGCTTTTACATTCCTATTCTCGGCCAATGGCCTGGTTAACTCCAAGGGAAAATAATATCCCAGCTGTGCTGATTACTATTGATCGGTTGGTCCTATCCTAGTCATTATCCTCAAACAAACCAAATCAGGACCACTGTAGCTGATTGGCTAATGTCGAAACAGAAGCAGGTCACGAGAGCACCAGGAATCCAGTCGCCAATAGCAACCAGTTTTTTTGTAGATACGTCAGCGCTGCGTGGTAGTCTGAGGAAGTATGATGGGCGTACAGGCGATGCCCGCAAAGGACTCTGGGAAGTGCAAATCCCTCTCCCACTCGTCGGTGTCAGGGTTGTACACCTGCACAATACTGGTGACGTTGTTGAGGTGCCAGTTGTACCCGCCCACCACGTAAATCTTGCCGTTGAGCAAACAGCAGCCGGCCTCTGACTGTCCGGTGCGCATGGGACTAACGGTGGTCCACTGGTTGCTGAGCGGCAGGTAATACTCCACGGCCAGCACGTCAAAGCAGCGGTCCACGTGGTCCATGCGCCCGCCCATGACGTACAAGCGATCCTTGGCACCAATCATGGTGTGCAGCACCCTGGGCTCATTCATGGGAGCCCTGAACTCCCATTGGTCAGCTGCGGGATTGTAGCAGTGGAGGGTCTTCTTGTCCTCCAGGGAGACCCCGTAACCCCCGGAGACATACAACTTGTCCCCGAGACAACCCCCGGCGTGGCCCCAGATCCGGCGCTTCATCGGCTCCACGTTGCTCCACTCGTTCTTCTTCGGACAGTAGCGCTCCACGGAGGACAGGCTGCCAGTGCGGTTGCGCCCCCCGGTGGCGTAGAGTCGTCCCTGCAGCACGTTGAGCTGGAACTGGATGCGCCCCTCCTGCATGGCCTGGATGCGCAGCCACTGGTTGAGGTGCGGGTCGTAGCGGAAGCAGCAGTCCATCGCCCCCTCGCCGCTGCGGTACTGCAGGTGCTGCCCGCCCACCACGTACACAAAGTTGTCCAGGACGGCCACGCAGGAATGGCTGACGCCCGACTCCATCTCCGTCAGCTCCTTGAACTGGCGGGACGCGGCGTCGGGAAGGTAGTACACCCTGGTGCTCACGGTGCGGTCGTTGTCGGTGTAGGGCGTCCCGCCGAAGGTGATGAGCGACGGGACGTCCGAGCGGATCAGCGTCCTCGGGGACTGCATCTCGTGCTGGCGGAACGGAAGGATCTGGTAGTTGAACGCCTCCAGCAGATACTGGCGGCACAGCACGTCCTCCACCATGATGCCCACTGTCTGCACGCTGTCCACCAGCTCCGAGGAGCGCATGAGAGGGAAGCGAACATGGCCGAGCACATCGCTGGCCCGGGCGTGGCGGGCCTCGTCGTACTGCAGCCAGCGGATGGCGATGTGGAAGAGGTCGATCTCATTGCAGTTCTTCACCTTGTTGCTCCGCAGGAAGAAGACCAAGCGCTCCAGGGAGATGTGCAGGAAGTCCTCCTCCGCAGCGATCCGCAGGAAGTAGCGGAAGGTGAAGGCGTCCACCGACTGCTTCAGGGAGGACAGGTTGAAGGAGGTGGCCATCTGGCCGATGTTCAGGCAGGTCTCCACGCTCATCGCCGACTTGAGGTACTCCTCGCAGAGCTCCACCACGGGGACCATCTGGAGGAACACGGCCGCTCCCAGGACATCCTGAATGCAGTCCAGGTCTAGAGTGACCTCTGAACTGTAGGCAAAGTCAATGATGTGCTTGAGCCCCCGGGCGGACAAGCCCTGGAGTTCAATGGTGTCCTGGTTTGATTCCCTCATACCTCCCGTGAACATTGCTCTGCAAAACAAGAAGCAAAATCTAGGAACTCTCCCATGGCAAACAAGCAACCATATGGCCCCTAATGGTATTTAAACATGAAAAACCAAACACAACCTAACACAGGCAATGTCATTGCCATTTCTGATTGGCTTAAACCATGTTAGGTGTAGGTGGAGTTTGTATGGTAAGTAACATAGTCCACACCAAACATCACACAAGTCATGTCCAACTTTTTACCCTGCCACCTTGTCCAGGTCTCCCTTGGAGTAGAGATCCTTGCTCCAAATGGTACTAACTAGTACTAAAATAATAATTAAACGCTGGATTTGGCAGGGGGATATATCGTACCGAAAGTAATCGCTGCAGGAGGCCAACACTGCCTTGTGGACCTGGAAGCGCTCCTCGTTGACGGCCAGCACCACGTCCAGCAGCTGGCCCCGGGCACGGAGGGCCGACAAGCCCTGCAGGAGGACGGCACTGTGGGTCGGGGCGGAGAAGGTACAGCGCAGGACGCTGTGCTTGTCAGCCATACTGCAGAAGAACAGATGGGTTACATTCAATTACTGTGTGGCAGCCCACTGCTCCTAACATGTTAGGATGGGTCAAATGCAGAGACTGACCCTCCCCACGGGGATTAATAAAGTATACCTCATCTTAAACATACACACAACTTATTTATTATCCTTCCCGACCATTTTGTTTCTATACGGTTTATAAGCGGTGCTATATAAATACAGATGTTGTTGTTATATCATTACACGTACTCGGGTGGCCCGGGAAGTGGGAATGGAACCCCTAACCTTGGCAGAGTTAATGCCGTTGGGGTAGACAGGACCTTGCTAGACTATTGTGAAGCTGTTCAATTCTTTGACTGTCTGTGTTAGGTTTTATGTTTTAAGTAAATATTACTTTGAGAAATGGGATGGGGGGTGTAAAGGAAACCCTCATCAAATGCAAACATATGAATATAATTCCAAATGTCCAAGGCCAAAATATGTATTAAAGGAAACTAAATCATGAACAATGTGATAACTACTTCATTACCTGAATATTCTTACACATTTCTCACACTATTTGTCTTACAGAGAACCTTGCAACGATGCAAATACAAAGACTGTCATACAACTTTTGTTTGTGTGACACGTGTCAGTGACATTACACTGAATCCTTCTTGTATTTTTCTAAAGGATGCATGTGCCATAGTTCCACCTTTAACGCCACCTTTCAACATATATTGTCCATAGTGTGCGTTATGCATCACGCAGAACTATTAGGGGAGGGTTTTGCTACTAAAGTGACATATGGCAATGACATCACCGTCAGAGATAGACACGAGAGACATGAAATTACTACAATCATAACCTAATCTAATATTAACCAGATGCACCGGACGGTTAAACCTTCTCCACACATCCCCGGACAAGCTATAACTCCTAACATACCTGCTGCTTACATTTAACTCTTCAGAACAATGACATGAACACGTTGCATCGCATCGCAATTCGTCAGCAACGTTACACATGCATGTGAAACAAGCAGCAGATGCAAACATAGGCCATGCATCCTCGACATTTCCTGGAGTTTGCGATGCTGAACTTGGGTCTGCAGAACTCAAACACCCGACTTCGCGGTCTGCACACATTTCACTCTCACCTGTTCTGTGGACGATTCGAGGTTAAATCCCCACCATCCGACTCCGCCATCTTCTAGCACACTGGGCATTTTTCAAGTGTTTCAGCTGAAGGTCGTTGACATAATCGCCGCACTCATGATTCGTGAAACGCATCAACTCCGCCTTGCAGCGAGCCGCCGTCGAACAAGATCGCCTTCCATAGTTGTTGCACTCGTGAACACACGGGGACGACCGCCGCTGCGTCTCGTGTCTCGGGGCTGGAGACGTAGACGACGTCACCGGAGTAGACGTAGTCACCCCCCCCCCCCCCCAATGTTTTTTTTTTTTTTTTTTGTTTTTTTGGTTTGTTTTTTTTTTTTTTTTTTTTTTTTTTTTTTTTTTTTTTTTTTTTTTTTTTTTTTTTTTGTGTTTTTGTTTTGTTTTTTTTTTTTTTTTTTTTTTTTTTTTTTTTTTTTTTTTAAAAAAAAAAAAAAAAGGGGGGGGGGGGGGGGGGGGGGGGGGGGGGGGTGGATTCAAACATCGTGATTGGTTAACAGATTAAGAACCGTTTCCATGGTAGCCACAGTGTGACGCAAATGACCTGCGTATTTGGCTGGCAGGCAGCTAATGTGGCTAACAACGTGAAACACCACTCATTTATCCATGTTTACTAATCGGTTCCGCGCGGAATGAATGAATGAATGAATAAATGAATGAATAAATGAATGAATAAATGAATGAATAAATGAATGAATAAATGAATGAATAAATAAATGAATGAATGAATGAATGAGGAGCGGCAACAAATGCCCCGTCTGTTCGCCGTATTCATTATTCCCAAACAATAAAGATGGATAACATAGCAGGGCGAGAAGCAGACATGTGTGATCGTTGACTTGTTGTCTGCAGCATAACAACAGTATAAGAGGAATACGATAAGACCATTCCTCGGCCCACGAGTCAAATGCGGTGGTTCGCTTCCCTTGGCAGAGTTTCAGGGCAAGTCACTTGCAAAGCGAGTGACAGTTCAGAGTTCACCCGAGCTGAACGGTACCCGCAGTTTTGCTGGTCAGTCACGGTGTGTTTTCTTTGTTGCTGTCAATTAACAAATAATTTACTGATAATACATAACGTAATATTCTTTCTTTTTTTTTTGCTTCAAAGACCAGCAACTATCTCTGTCACAGGCCGATTACAAGTGCCAGCACCATGTCTCAATTGCAGAGACACAGGGCAAATCGAAAAACACCTGCTGTCCTGCCGAACGTCACCCTGGTGCAGCGTATTACAGAGCAGGTAGGGGGAGCAGGTGGGCCCCTCTAAAAAAAAAATGGTGATGGTGTAAATCAGTGATTCTCAACTGGTGGGTCGTGAGGGCATTTTGAGTGGTTCACAGAGCATATGCCAAACCATAATCTGTAGAAAGAAGCCCATGAATTAACGAATGTTTCAATGTTAATTAATGTTTCAATGGCTTACTATTTCATCTCCAATTGTTGCAGCTTTTTGTTCGCTCAATGTTTTTAAGGCATTATTGATTACTGCAATATTGGTAAATACATGTTATATATTTTTGGGTCGTGACTTAATGACTAATGACATTCTGTTGTGTAAATAGTGTTATGTGTTGTACAATATCATTTATGCCCGGCCACCTTTAACTGCCTATACTGTATAAATGTTTTATATTTTGGACTTCTAACGTGCCTTATAGTGTTAATGTAGTGTTAATGTTCAGCTATGTAGTTATCCTGTGCCTTCTCATAATTCCTTTTGT
The DNA here is from genome assembly GCA_900323305.1 of Trachyrincus murrayi. Taxonomy (NCBI): domain Eukaryota; kingdom Metazoa; phylum Chordata; class Actinopteri; order Gadiformes; family Macrouridae; genus Trachyrincus; species Trachyrincus murrayi. Next base: position 8,096 of record OOFB01003218.1, read on the forward strand.
TATAGTAAAGCATAATTCCATTTGAGTGTTTATTTGTTCAACCCATGTCAGAACCAGGTAGGCTATACAGGCCCACCACAAAAGTTATAAAATATGAAGAAAGGAAGGCAGGCAAAGCGTTTTATTTTATTTTTGCAAACATTCATTGTCTGTGTATCAAACACAGGCAAACATAAACAAACATAAGACAAAGATGTCGTATCTTTGGTGACATAGATTTCCATGTTTTCTCACTATCTACCTCCATCTGACCACATGCGACACACCAGATCGGCTTTGGTCTGAACACAATCTTGGAACGGTGAAAAGATAAAATCAGTTTGACTCGTCAACCCGCAGAAAGCGTTGCAACCTTCTCAGCACATTAATCTGAAATGCTTCTCCGTTATACGACATCGCAATTATCAAAGTGTGCTTATGAGTGTGCTGTATCTAGGTTACCATCTACGGTTTTGTGACCACTTCCTGCATCGCATTCAACGCATTTTCTTTACCCTTTCTCTTGCTCTTTCTCTAGCCTATATATGCTGCCAAGTCAACACAGGCTCTGCTTATTTCAACGACTGTGTGTTCTGCATAATTGTATTTAACACTGAGCAATGATCTCCCAGATATTTTACTATAGGATCAGTTTGTGCATTTTGTTATTTTCTTTATTCAGACAGTTCTCTTGATCTAGCATCTTGATTACATGGCAGTTGCCTTGATTGTAGTAAAGGTAGCCTACTCCAAATATTTTATTTACAGATACAACAGAATGCCGTCATAGCAATTTGAGCAATAATGCATATCCTGTTTACATTTTGTTTGGTTTTGTTTCATATGTCTGCATAGTCTGAGGAGTCTGCCACACTAGCATTTCACTGCACGTGACAAAAAAAGACTCCATCGACTGGCCTATCAATTATAATGTACAAGTTTTAGTTTAGCACCCGAGAGACCTTTTCAATGTCGATGTATGGAGGTTCCCGGATTTCAGTCTACCTCTGCCTTCACGTCGAAGACCAAACCGTTCCTGTACAACACTTCCTCTTGGTCACCAGGGCTCTTGAATAATTCTCTAGATCCCTCCTGTGTCTGGTGTTCATCACTTCTTATTATGGTACCGGCTACGTCCATGTCCTCCTCGTCAAACCAATGGTGCTTTCCCTCCATAACCGGCTGTTGAACTGAGACCTTGTCCACCTGTTCTCTCCGCTCCAATTCCTCCTGCGGACGTCACACAACCAGAAGTTTACCATCGCATGTGATGATGTACAATTGACTTTGACTTTAGCCCTCACTTTCAGGAAACGAAAGCCTATACAATGTCAATGTTTTGCTAACTAACAACATATAGCCCATCGTTTGAATACCCAAACCGCACGGGTTTCACCAGTTAGCCACAGAACTTAACAGCCTTAAATAGTCATACCAAGAGGATGTGACAATAAGATATGAAAATAAGTCTGCCACAGCAGAAGTGATAAAGGGGAATTTCCACACCTACCTGGGCTTTTGTGTGCACCCAGACAGTTCAATATTTAGATGTCTGATAACCCTGTGAGCCCCCCCCCCCCCTCCATTCAACATCAAATTCCACGTTAGACTCATTGTAAACACACGTCCCTGCGTCTCATGACTGATATTGTCCTTCTAATGAATGCGTCGACCTTAATTTTTTGATTAGTCATCTCATTTTAACTGTCTAACGTTAGAAACAAAGACCTATTTATTTTAGTACAAGTTACACGGTTAGCAAATATCTAAATATTGAAAGCAAACAACCTAAAAACTGTCTGGGGTGCACACAAAAGCACGGGTAGGTGTGAAAATGACCCCAGAAGTGTTTTAAAGTGAAATTCCCCTTTAATGTGAAAAGAAAAAAATAACCTTGGTGAATTTCCAGCTCTAGTTTCTGTCAGGTGTTACCTGATTGGCTGCCCAATTGGCTGCTGGATTCAAGGGAAAGAGCAGGATCGGTCCCGGAATGGGCGGGAAAAACTTGCTTTTAAATCTACATTTTAGAAGAAAATAACCAGTTATAGGAAAAACCAAAACACATGACACAAAATGATCAAGACACAATGATTAGTAGTCACCATGATTAGTCATTACAAGTGGTGCTTGAATTGGAATAAAAAAAGGTGCTAGTAGTCTAAAACAGCATCTCATTGCTTTGATGAGTAAGGGCTGTTTTGCTAAGATAAATGGCCGACCAGTACGGTAATACTACTAGTTGATTATTTACAGACATGTTTACTACTAGTTGATTATTTACAGACATGTTTCTCTCGCTATACAAAAAGCAACACAAACATTTGTAATAAAAAAAATACTTCAAATGTATTCTTTCAATTATTAATTAACCATGCTTCCAAAGACTTGTTCTTAGCGTTCGTGAATAATACTAGTGAGAGTCAGAGTGGGGACAGAGAGGAATAACAGGTAATGCATGCTAGCATGCGTTTAACCCAATCATATTTACATCGTATCCTAAGTTTTTAAAACTTAGGACCAGGATCAATCCATAGCACTATGTAACCTTCTGCATCACTTTTCATGTGAAATAAGTTAATTTAGGGTTTGGTTTTTCCTTTAAAACCCCTTTATATGTTCCTTCAAGCCAAACACAAACCCAACCCTACTTATAGGAGGACCTGGGTCAAGATAAACACAAGCTTCTCTGCATTTCCTCTTTTAATCCCATTTCATGCCATTCTACGCCTACGTCTCAGTCACTCAATATGCGTCCCGTGGACAGAGTATGTACCACATGCTAAAAATCAACAATGCAGCGGTCACCTCTTCACCGGCAGGGAGCACAGCATCGAGGCCGCAAAGAAGGTGATCACCAGCCCCATACTTATCCACACGAGGAAGAAGTCACCGGGCGGTTGTTTGGGGGGGAAGGTGTTGACGACGAGAACAGCCCGGGGCCCGGGGCCCATGCTGGTCACCCCAGCCAGGCTGATGGTGTAGGAGGCTTCAGGCTTCAGGTTCTCTAGGCGGAACTTGGTTTGAGATCCGGTCAGATTGAGGCACTCTACAGACATGGAAATGACATAGGATTTTTTTTTGTATCATCGGTTGGTAAAGGATAACGGGGGGGCGGGATAGTACTCTAGTGGTCAGGGTGTTCCAGCACAAAAAGTTGTAGGTTCGAACCCCAGTGTCCACAACTTAACCTGTTGGCATCCCTGAGCAAGATGCCCCAAGAACACCTACCTGCTATTTAATGACATTCAGCTTAACAAATTCACTGTTATACCATACTGTGTTGTTTTACTCCTTACCACTGCTAGAGATTTCCCACATTTCCAACCAAGTGTGTGTGTACATGTGTATGCAAATGTATGCTTTGGTAGCCATCAGCCACTCACTGCTTTTTTTGTTGAAATATGTGGGGGACAAAATCATAGAAACATTACATTTTGACAATTCGAAAAAGTATCATGATATAAATTAATCATGTTGGGGAAACAATAGACATAAATTTGTCCACCACACAGTCTGAGTCTAGATTGATTATAGATTATAGTTTGTTCAACATTTGTACATGGTCCTAACCTTCTCTGGTGTGCTCCTGGTCCTGTGATTGGTTGGTTTTGGTGTGACAGAGTGCATAGTGTGTGATGAAGCCCAGCTGGTGTTCAGGAGGTATGGACAGCCAGGACAGATTCACAGAGCTCTCGGTCTCGTTCACGCCAACGAACATCAAAGGCGTGACGCGAGGAACTGGAGAAAGGAGAAGAATTCAGGGTCTACTGACAGCGTTGTTGTTGTTGTTGTTGTTGATTATTATTTCTTTAATTTGTCCATACATTCTTCCACAATGACGTGAAGCCAGAGGCTGACTGATATATAGTTTATGAATAACCATAACTTATTATATAATTATTAAAATAATGATAATTATTATAAAATAATGATCATATTGATGATGATGATGATGATCATAAATAATAATAAAAACAATGATAATAATGATGATTATAATAATATTAATAAGAATACAAAATTATTCTTATTTTGTAGTATTAGAATCAATATTATTTATATTAATAATAAAGTATTAACAAATCAAGTGTATTTATAGACTTCGCTCCGGACAGCAGCAGTAGGCCCATGTGCAGTGCATTTCTATAGTGACTCACCGCCTTCCTTCTTGTACCTCAGACACATCTCCACCGTCTGCGGGATCCCCTGGACACACCGGTGTTTAAGGTAGATGTAGCGAGTATAGTCCTTCATTTCTGGAACAGGAACCGGGAGGTTAACGCCGGTCACTTTGCCACCGTGAAGCATGAAGATAGCATGATACAGGCATGATATCTAGGGTAAGGGTAAAGGCTAATCCAGGTCTGGCATTCCATGGCCCGGTGAGTTTGTCAAACTATGGTTTGACTAACTCACTCCTAACTCACTCCTAACTCACTCCTACTCCGACCATTACCTAATTTTTTCTCTTTTGCTTTATTCTACTACTGTCCTGTACTTGCTGCTGTGGCACCCACATTTCCCGTCTGGGGATCAATCAATAAAGTATTATAGGAGGAGCTTTAAACTATAACGCATTATTCCTCCCAGTCTTTCAGTCACTCAAAGTCCATACATTCTTAGCATCGGTGGCCCCAGTGAGAGGTTTTTTCACATGGTTTTTCACATTCAGTGTGTACTTAATGAACACCACTTACTCTTTAACATGCGAGCAATATTCTTAGCTGTCAAGGTGTTTACTGCATCAGGTTGTGTACCTTCCCCTTTAAACTCATACCACTCCACACACGAATGTTTAGGGACTGTGGCCGCCAGGTCAGAGCCACAAGCTGGGAGAAAGAAGGGCAGTTTGTTTGTTTGTTAGTTTTGTGATGTACACAGCTCAAATGTATCTCAAAATGCAAGAAGCAAGCATTAAAGTATACATGTATACACACACACACACACACGTTCAGACATGCACCAATACAGAAAACATCTTACCTCAGGAGGAATTTTTCACTTCCTCTTCCATCGTATTATTTATTTAGCACGCGCACACACACACACACACACACACACACACACACACACACACACACACTTGACCTTTTTTTTAACCTTTTTTTTAACCTTTTAAATCTTTGGCTGGTTTGGCTGGTACATAAACATATCTGGGGGTAGAGGATCCGGCCGTGTTAATAGCAGTGATTGAGAAGTTGACGGCAGAGTTAGTCACATAGATGCTGTGGTGGGTGGAGGACACGGTGATCTGGTCTCTCTGCTGCCTTTTGGGGCACGGGCAGCCGCGGTGGGGGACGGTCAGCGTGTAGTTGACCCCTCCGGCCCGCGCCGCCGGAGGTACCGCCTGGAGAGGAAACATCTCGTCAGAAATACACAACTTTCAACATTCCTCTTTTGTATTATTATTTCCGAGATTGTCGTTCATCCATTCTCCAGCCTACCTTCCACGTGAACATGAGCAGCCGCGTGCCGTTTAAAAAAGCCGTGTTGGTCTTTACCTCGACTTCTGGGGTTTGTTCGATTTCTGTGCACGGGGACAAACACACCGGGTCACTGGTGGTGAACACATTTCATAGATGTCGTCGGTACATGTAATATGTAACTTGTGAATGGGTGAATCGTGTTTCTGGAGTAGACTGGTGTCCATTCTGTAAAGACCTGGGATTACAAGGGCAGTGTGGATGAACAACCTGATCTTACATTACTATATTATATTCTACAGTACACAACACACACACACACACACTTCCTCTATGTCTTAAAGCAGTGGGAGATGGGAAGGGAGAATGTAATGTATTGCAGGAGGAGGAATAGCTCAATCGCAGACGGAGCTCCACACATCCAGACACACCGCGACACACCGTATGCTCACCGTCGGTGTCCCTTCAGCGTGACGGTGATATTTTAGTAACAGTGACAAAATAAAGTAAGTAAACAGGCAGAGATGACATTTGAGGTCACCTGCAGGAACAGTGTGGGTGGACGACCAGTCGCTCCATATGGAGTTGGCGGCATGTGTGGATCTCTGTCTGACCTGCACCTGGTAGGCCGTCTGTCTCTGGAGACCCTCAACCAACACCCAGTCTGCTCAGATCATAAACAACACTTTCATCTTTATAAATATTTCCATTGTTTGATTTGCTCCTAAATGAGGTTTTGGTAGTTTGAACGATTTACTATGTATTACTATTATTACTGTATTACTGTATTGCTATTTATCAATGGACCAGACGCTGGTATATAAACACACAAACCCATTTTCAGAATGACATGGGTCTTATTAAAATAATCATCAACTTGTCATGGTGCACAGAATATAGGGGAATACCTACACACAGGCTGACTGGTGATAGTCCTGTTTGTTATCTAAGAGAATAAGAGGAGACAGGGAGAAATAAAAGGAGAAATGGTTCAATAAATCAAACAGAAATAACAAACAACGTATTCTTAACAGCAAACCATCTACAAATGTATACGTTATATTGATTTACTATTTATCCATTTTCCAGTGAATTCAGACACAGGTCATCCATGAGCAGGTAGGCTGAGGGCATCTTGCTCAAAGATGCCTACATGTAGACCACGGACGCTCTAGCCCACTTAACTATTCGGCCCCCATATTTACAGGGATATACTATATATATATATATATATATATATATATATATATATAGTAATAATCACTCACATTTCTCCACGTCTGAGTTTCGTTTGTCAACCTTCGAACCAGAACGTCGACATACGCCGACTCCTTCTGGCCCCTCCACGTCAGGTTCAGCTGGTGGTCGGCCCACGACGCGCTCACGTTCCGGGGCGCTGGAAACTTAACTGTGGATGTGATAAATAAAAGACTTTCACTTTGATTTGAAATTTTAAGTGTTACTTACGCTGTTGTTTATGTATGTTTGTTTGTCTGTGCAACGTGTAGCGTTACCACTGGCACTCAGCACTACGGTGGTGTGGACGGAGGTGCAGGAGGAGTTCCCCGTGTGAGCGGTGACCACGATGTAGACTTGGCGGTTTATGATTATACCATCGTCGACGTCCACGTAGGTCCGGTTGGTCGTGAGGCCCGGACGATGAAAGGGTTTAAAGGGGGGTGCTGTAGTGCTGACGGCCCACAAACACGCCAGGTCATTTAAAAGCTGCACCAGATGATGTTTCTGCGTCGAATAGCCGCCGCAGGTACGCCGTGCGTCTCTGCGAGTTACCTGCGGAGGCTGCGCGCCATGTTTCCAAGATATACGAGATATAGGCCTACCTCGTATAAATGCACGCATTTCTACGCACACATGTCGTACAAATGAACAGTTAATTTGCACAACACATGTTCACATTATACAGATCACCAGATGTCACTGAATCAGCGAAACAATTGAGAACAATAGAGAAGAAGCACCAGTGGAGACTAACAGCAGGCTACAGCGGCTATTCGACACGGATTCGAAAGTAAAAATGATTCTCTCAGACGCACACACACACACACACACACACACACACACACACACACACACACACACACACACACACACACACACACACACACACACACACACACACACACACACACACACACACACACACACACACACACACACACACACACACACACACACACACACAATCAATTTCGTACATTCACTATACTTCATTATTGTTTGGAGAACGTTACTTACTTGATTAACAGGTTATAGGTCACATTACTGGCAGAGGTGGACCTTCCCCATTCACATATATAGGCATATGTACGTGAATTATTCCTGAAACACTGTGGGCTTCCAGGGGGCTCACATGCTGAACCTTCAGAAAGAAACCACGTATTTAACCACTGTTAGCTACCAATGTTAATGCTACTATTAACGGTTACCTTCGTTTGAATGAGTTTCACTGTTATCTCCACTGAGATTAAAGTAGAATAGAAACGACGTACAAAATGAAGGTTAAACAGAAAAGACAATGTCCAACAGGTTGTCCAAAGTGTTTCGTATTGGGTTGATAAATCAAGAAGAGACTTTTAAAAGCTCTTCCTAATCTCCTGATGTGATGTAGCAGTGACAAAGCCAGCTATCTGCGGTTGCATCTATTCAAAACAGCAATGAAAAGTGAGATCCTGTTGATAAGCATGCGGCATATCCTTTGAGATATGAGGGTGTGATCTTGCGTAATTACCTCTGCTGACTCTAGAACACACCACTGCGGCTAACAACCATAAGTGCCACAGGGAGCTCCAGCCGGTGAAACGTCCAGGAGATGGCATGAAGGGCCACGGGAGACAGTTCATTTACTGCCTGCATTTGCGTTTCACATACCTTCCTTTATCTGACTGTGGCTGCAGCAAGGAAATGTCAGGGGAGTTTCGTACCTCAGCTTTTGCATAACGCAGTTAACCACAAGTGGTGTGACTTGGAGTGAGGCCTTCTCGCTCTGTGTGTGTGTGTGTGTGTGTGTGTGTGTGTGTGTGTGTGTGTGTGTGTGTGTGTGTGTGTGTGTGTGTGTGTGTGTGTGTGTGTGTGTGTGTGTGTGTGTGTGTGTGTGTGAACTATGTCCTTTCCTGTAAAGGCAGTCAAGGTAAAACAGCAAATGAGTCAGGCCCAGTAGTTAAAGTTGTCGTTGTCACGGCCGTGCCCCATTGCCTCCCCTGGGTCCTACACTCCTCCTTGTTACCTGCTCATTAGCTTCATCACCTCCACCTGTTCCCTGTTAATTAACCTCCATATATAAACTCTGCCTTTCCACACACTCACTGCCAGATCGTACTCGTACACACTGACATTACTCTCTCGGATTACCTGCCTCTTGGATTACCTTACCTGTTGCCGATCTCCTGCCTGTCTGACTACCCCGCCTGTTGCCGATCTCCTGCCTGTCTGACTACCCCGCCTGTTGCCGACCTCCTGCCTGTCTGACTACCTCGCCTGTTGCCGACCTCCTGCCTGTCTGACTACCACGTCTGTTGCCGATTCCCTGCCTGTCTACCGGTCCCGCCCGGTTTACTGTTCATTCCTGTATATGATCTTAAGTAAACCTTTGATTACGTTA
>OOFB01003230.1:9629-26768 GCA_900323305.1 Trachyrincus murrayi
TTTCTTCCCCCTCCCCCCCCCCCCCCCCCCCCCCCTTTCCCCTTGTCAGAAAGGAGGCGTTGGCCCTCCAGATCCTCGCTGGCCTTTCAGACCAGAATGATGATGAGTAAGTCCCTCTAGTAGACAATCCAGTTCATGTGCTTCATGTATTTTCCTCTGTAAATATCCGTAAGAGCACATGTTTAAAGGCCAGGGGTCAGCATTACACTGTAAAGTCTATTAGGAAACACTGGGACGTTCTGGGAATCTATGCAATAGAATTGTTGTCATTGTTCTTGGTCATGGAATATGCTCTCAGTGTGTGAGAGCATAGATCCTCAAACACTGAGTTCACCTGTTGGTATTACATCGCCTACTATTGACGGAGCATCGGAGTAAATCTGACATGGCAGACGGATGGTACCATCACATTACAATAACAAACTGCAACAACAAAAATAATACAAGTAAGCTTTTTGAAATAGTTTGCCTAATCCATTCTTCTCTCTTTGTCCCCCCCCCCCCCCTACAGTCCCGAGGATGAGGACGACGAGGACCTGCCCCCCGAGGTGAAGATGGAGCGCGAGAAGGAGCGGCGGGTGGCGAACAACGCCCGCGAGCGCTTGCGCGTGAGGGACATCAACGAGGCGTTCAAGGAGCTCGGACGTATGTGCCAGCTGCACCTCAGCAACGACAAACCTCAGACCAAACTGCTCATACTGCACCAAGCGGTCAACGTCATCCTCAACCTGGAGCAGCAAGTGCGAGGTCAGTGGTCAAAGCGCCCGGTTGAAAGGAAATGTGTTTTGTTTATTTGTTTGATTGTATTTTTGCACTCTGCGACTGGTTTTTGTGACGGTTGATATATTTATTTTACTTTTCTCTGAAACGTGTTCATTTTTTAAAAAGTGTTCATTTTGGGGTTTTCTTTTTATATTCTATTCAGAAAAAGCCATCAAATTAGTACTTTTACAGATGTAAAGACATTTTTATATTTTCTTTCTATCCCACCTCATCCTATACTGCCTATACAAGATGATACATAATATACAGGTTAAAAACATTAGGCATACACATATCCAAGTATTCACATTACAGATAATAATAAAGTAATAAATAAATAAAGTATAAAATAATAAAGTACGAAAAGTAAATAACCTGTGGTTACTAGAACGTATTCTAAACATATATTATTAGTTGTTCATAAATGATGAGGTTTTGTGGTATTTCATCGTATTAATTTGATACATTTTCCTCCAGAACGCAACCTAAACCCCAAGGCAGCGTGTCTGAAGCGTCGCGAGGAGGAGAAGGTCTCTGGCGTGGTGGGAGAGGGTGGCATGCAGCTCTCCTCGGGCCACCCTGGTCTGGGAGGAGAGGGCCACAACCCAGTCAGCCACATGTAACACCAGGTGGGTGGAGACCAGGGCTCCTTAAAACCTGCACACTGTTTTAGTGTTCTGCTGTGATCATGACTGGACAGATTTCTTTATTAGGTTTCACGAGCATCATGGGGAATTTTATCTGTCAATGTCAAGATGTTATTCTGAATTCAGAATGCCATTCTAAACAGTCTAGCTGAGGCTCATTACATTGCCGTATGTCAGAGTCCTGCCTGGGTCTGATTTTCAAGACCCGTCCCCGTGACGTGCAGCTCTGTACCCGCCCCGCCACCCGTGCATATGGCCAATTAGTTCCACAACCCGACCCTACCCGGCGACACAAGACCCGTGGCCCGACCCGAAACCGCATATCATATAATAACCAGGTGCAGTGGGAACATCTCATAGTGATCATGTTACAGTGATCAACCGCGTATTTGGCTCAAAAACCGTGGGATGGGATCATTTAAAGCGCTGTTTAAATCATTCGGTTAGGCTTAATCATTAAAATTAAGACAAAATGCCACTCACAAATTACTTTTTTTTGTGGGTCACCCGTTGGGTACCCGCAGGTAGTCCTGATGCAGGACTCTGCCGTATATGGAAATTCGTATGGTATCAGACTAAAACTAGTTTTCCTTTCTCTCTGACGTTTCAAACCTCATATTTTCATAATTTTAAGGGCATGTCTTCTGACCGTAAATAATTTACACCATAAAACTGGGTATCACGATAAACGATGTCTTCATTTCATGACTATAGAATACCATTCAGAAACGATCATATGGAGTTATCGCCCAGCCCGAACTACCCATGCTTTCTGTCCCTTTTCCTCTGCGTTGTAGTTGTTTTCACCCGCGTGTTTTGTTCTTGTTTTTACAGATCTGGTGGGATTCGCCTGGCTCTCAGAGGATGTGGCCTTAACAGATTCTTCCACCCCACTCTTCTTCTCCAGTGTGTGTAGATATGGATGTGATTGTGTTTTGTTCTTTTTCGGTTTCAAAATGCACACACACACACTAGTACACACGCATACTGCCAAAACTGACAGCCTATTTCGTCGCCACACTCTCGATCATGACCACCAGCTTAAATGTGAAGAACTTTCAGCCTTTTATTTCGTTTTTATACATGTTAAGAAAATGTTTTATTTAGTTTATTTTTGTTTTACTTTTGTTTTAATTTTCTTCCACAACCTGATGGAGCATCAGAGTACTTACGTCCTGCCACAAACCTGGGACTTCATACACTGCCGAGAGGTATTCTGGTAAAAGGAAAAAGAGAACTGACAAAAGACAAATTTAATGATGGATTTGTGCCTAATTGTTACATGTTTTCTATAAGACATTTAAGCAAATTGCTTTACATGTGAGAAACATTTATTGTAAGGGATTGCTTGTGTGTATGAGCAATTATTTTTAATGTGGTATGTCCTTCCCAGCGTGATGGTACAGTCTTACATATGTTATGTAACCAAGCCCAGGGCTGATGTCGAATTGTCATAAATTTTGTTGATATATATATATTTTTTTCCTATTTCCTTGCTAGTAAGAGTTTGGAGCAGTGCGCCAATGTCGCAAGGGAAAGATCAAATGTTTTGACAATTCAAAAAAAAAAGAGAAACTCTTGTGGATGGCAAGAACACACTGACCCATACATAGTGTGTGTGTGTGTGTGTGTGTGTGTGTGTGTGTGTGCCCTGAGACCCTGTCCTGTCCCATGAAACTCTGTTGGAAAGAGAGGGCGTCACTCTTCAAGCTCATCCATAGTGGGTAGAATTGGTCGCCCACCTAACCCGTTCCCATCAATTGAACATCAACTCTAGTGTGACTTCAGTACTGCCTCGTCGTCGTCGTCGGCGCGAAGAGGAAATGCTGCTTTATTTATTAAAGCATCGGTAGACAAAGACGAAGCACAGTTGTAAATATTAGACTTAAGATTATGGGTGTATGCGTGCAGTGCATTTCAGTTCCTGCGATGCTGGCGTAAACCATTCGCAAGAGATGCGTACCAAGTGATCAGTCACAATTGCTGTTACTTAAACGTGACGTGGTTTTCCAGAAAATGCCAGCAGACAATTTGTGTCTCTTGATTGACATTCTAAATAACCTGAACACAATCTAGGTTTGTTTGATTATGAAATGTAATCGGCCTACAGTTGTAGTAGCAGATAACACTAGATACTTTATTTTCTAAAAAAAAAAAAAAAAAAAGAAGAGCATTCCCAGTCGGCCACTCCCCTTGGACCTAAGTATGTTGCTCTGTTGTTATCGGACTGAGACAAGATCAGTGTGTTCATTCACCTCCTCTATACATAAATCGGATATTTCACTTCCACGTCGGGCAAAATTAAATATATATATATAAGAATATATATTTTTTTGTTAGTCTATACACTTTAGATTTCTAAATAACAAATGGCAATATTAGTCAGAGGTTTAGAGTGTACTGTAGGAGAGTTGAATGATGAGGGGATATTTGACATTTAAATGAAATTGAAAGTGAATTTGGCTGTCTTGGCTCAGCTCAGCTTGAACGACAGAGACCCCAGATGAGATGAGGAAGGAAGTAAGATATAGCGGTATAATCTGTGTATAAACGTTTTCCCTCCCATGAATTGATCCTCTAAAAGTGACGAAATGGGCCGAAAAAAAAAATCTGTTCCATGGTTTGAGTCGAGGGAATTTATAAGAAGATGCATTCTAAGTTACTCAGATGATTTTCTTTCTTGTCCTTGGAGTGTGTGGCTGGAGTACGTGCCACTGCCCTACCGAGTGTCCTCACACTGTCCGAGTGAGGCACCCTGAGGCTTTTTGTGGGAAGGGATTTTAATTTCATTTCATCCCCACTCCTTACAGTAATTATGCAACTGGTTTGTGAATGTAGCTACCATTCAAATGTGGGTCGCCTTCATTTTCACGTTCATATTCCTTGGGGTTTGTGAGTCCAGTATCATTTTCATTCATTCATTCATTTATTTTTTTTCTTGTGTCCACACTCTGCCAGGTTGCCGCCATTGCGCAGCTTGCAAACAGCATCCTGTGTGTTTCTTTTGGAGGCCATAATTGGTGTGAGTGTAAGATAGAAGATAATATGGAGATCAAAAACAGTGTTATTGATTGTGATACGTTCCCCATTTCACGTGGTGATGGATCTTGGCGACGTGTTCATACCGACGGGAGGTTGAGGAGCCTTTTTGTGTGTCCTGGTATCATAGTATTGTTGAAAGATCTAAGTTGAAAATTGTAGAAAAGGAGACGACGAAAAAAAAATACTTATACAAATCAATAGTGTGGCCTTTTCATTCTCGAGACTTAAGATGTCATGATGGGAGAGTGATACCTTATCAGTGCCTGAAGTTGTATTTCATTTAAAACCTTTTTTTATTTTGTAAACCATATCATTTCATTTATCATGGGAGATTAGAGAGGTACCTGTCCGTCCAACCCCCCCCCCCCCCCCTCCCTTTTTTTTTTTTTCTTTCAGGAAGAAGTCTACATGTTATATAAAGACAGTTTCCTTCAATGTATCTAGTTAAACAAATAAATGTAGTGCTTGTTTAGTTTTTATTCCTGTCTTAATTATTCAACTGGATTAAGACCATATTGTCCAAACTGCTGTTTGAGTAAAGTTTGTGGATGCAGGTTATACTTTTATATTTTTTTCTTCCCCCTGACTGCACCATATTGCCAAACCACTCAGCACTACTGGTTTCAAGAGACTGGTGTCAAGCGCTCCTTCTGTTTAATGCGCTATGGCATGTCGGTGTAAGTGTGGCTTCTGCTTAGATGTAGGAAGCTGTGTTAAAATGTCGAGCCATAGCATACTGGATAGCATACTTAATTTTTATTAACTATCAAGTTAAAGTAAACCGCAGTAACATGCATTATATTGACTGACCCTTTCCTTTTAAGTTAATCTGATGCCACTCAAGTGATTTTTGACATTGACTTTTTGCAAGAGGCTTCTACACTTCTTTCAAAGGTTGTTTTTGAAGTTATGTTTTTTTCCCCTATTATTACAAGATTGTAGGTGTTTTAGGTATAAGTACATTTCTGTTCCTGAGGAAAAGACACCTGATCTCATGCCATTTAGTATTCTGTGAACATCCTTAGGGCAACGACCTTCAGCTTTCATGCTGTATTTTCATTCATTGGATGGGGCCAAATACAAGGGGTTATTTTACCATTTTTCCAAGTCTTGACATGTGCTGATGAAAAATGCTTTGACGGGCCCTAACTTTGCTACAATAAGGTGTTAATATGAACTTATTTCACCCCCCCCCCCCCCCCCCCCCCCATTATAATTTTGTCATGTATTTGTTGAAGTAAAAAGAGAGAGGGAGATTGATTTATAAGTGTTGAGAAAAAGTACATCCACAGCTACCGAACAGACATCTTACTTAAACGGAGTGAGGACAACTTCATGACTGCTGCAGTGTCCTCAGAGTGCCTCCAATCCCAGTCTCCTTTTCTTATTTTGTTTATATATTATATATAAAGTAGTTGAACTGTCCTGTATATAACAGTAATGTAGCAATAAATGTGCCATTTTTAATAACAGAACTATACATTTTCCAATGTCTGGCTTTTGAATCTTGTATACATAAAAAGAAAATAAAGGAAAACATTGTAATAAAGGGTTTATTGTAGTTAAAAAATGAATTTGTCCAAATCTTGAGCACGCGCACGCACACAAAAGTTTCTTGATGCATGCAAATATTACAATTATGTAGTTTAGATTTGAATACATGCGTTGTTGCCTTGTATAAAGCCCTTGCCCTCTATACAATATATGTATATATGTACATTTTAATGTTTAATCCACGGAAGACCATATGCTGTGGAAAGAAAAACGTTTAATAAGAAATGTAGTGAGTTGACTACTTTCCCGTTCACTGCGACCGTGATTTTCATCAGGCATATGAACGGACACAACGCAAGGGTCCTACCAAGCCATCAGTAGAGTCCATGGAATAGCGTCTTGAGAAGGTCAGAATGGTGCAGAAAATATTAAATACCGTGGTTGGTGCCAAATATATCTCCATTCTACGGACGTGGTAAGTTAAATTATAGGGTGCCTTTTGAACTATGATAGAAGATTGTGTTTGTAGCTGTTGAGATGTTTCATACAAAGCTGTCGAATTGTGTATGTCCTTCTGTATGACCCAACTTCAGCCAGTTTAGCTAACGTTAGCCTCCTGGCTGATCAATCTTCTTACTCAGATATTTGTTTGTATTCTAATTTAGCGCTTAACGTAACTCTAATTTTGCTTTATTTTTTTCTTCAATTTCTACACACACATCAGGAATCGTCTGACTATATAAGCAGTATCATTTGTGTTCAACGCGTTATTTCTAAATGCCTTTCTGAAGCACTACTTTGAAGTACCATATAACGACATATCCTTTTCTCGTATAACCAGAACCATACAATCGGTTGTTTGACGTTTGAAACATTAGCTTTAGAAACCTTTTGACTGTTTTTGACAGATCGCTTTGATTGTTTACAGCGACAGATTGCTTGCTCAGTGCAACTGTGTTATTAACAAACAACGTTTTAAGACTAAATACAAATACAAATACAGAAACGTGTGGCTAGTAAACACACGTACATAACGCCATGTGTTGAAGTGGGGAGATTATAGATGCATGTCAAGGTTATTTGTGTAGCCCTTAATCACAATTTTCTGGCAGAGTATGCTCATCTATTTTTGACATCCTCCTAGTACTGGACGTCTAACCGATACCTACGACCAATACTTTTATTTTGATTATTCGTATTAGGATTTTACTAAACAGTGAATATAGTATCCCACATGTGCTAGCATATAAACTGCACTTAGCTTTTCAGTCGTTGAACTTGTATTTGCCAAATTTTCCTTCAATCTTTTATCTTGCATTACATATCCACATGAGTCCAAGGATGTTCAATAAACACTTTTATACCAACCATTATTAATATTATTATCTTGTATCTTAACTTAAGATTCAGAGCGGTTCAAACATTACAGTGTAAATATCCCCATGCCAACTCTTGCATCCATTGCTGTTGACCTGGCTCTGACCTGAATCTCTGCTCCGTGTTGTGCAGGGTACCCAACCTGGTTGGCTGGGGCACCGTGGCCGGAGTGAGTTTGATTCACTTGACAGACTGGCGGCTCATCCTTGACTATGTCCCCTATGTCAATGGGAAGTTCGTCAAGGACGAGTGACGTTTTATCTCAAGCTATACGTTGTAAGTATTTTACATTGGATAGAAAACACTTTTTTGTTTACATACTGTGTATACAAATATGCATAAAGACATTTGAGATTCAAATATAACATTACAGCCGCCGTAGGTAAGATTTGAGAGTTGTAAAGAGAGAAATAAACAATCGAAAAAAACACTCTCTCCCTCTTTGCTTCCTGCTTCCCTACTTTTCTCCGCCATTGAGAAAAGTTGCATTAACAGCTATGATAAGTTTGATAACGCTGTGTGCACGGATGTGATTGACAGGCAAGATGTATTCCTCTAACCAACCAGTCAGGACCAGTCTAATAATACTAAAATTATAGCTCTTAAATCTTACCTACAGCACCTTTCACAGACAAGAAATTAGGGATGAACTCTTTGTATCACAATCACCATCTATATTGGTGCCACATGTAATATACATCTAGCTATACCTACATCTGAAGAAACAGATAGTAGTAGGTTGGTGTCGTGATAAATGTTAACTGTCATTTCCTATCTAAACATGGGGGATGAATGCCATAATGTAATTTCTAACAAATTTGTAACTTTGTAGGTGGCAAAAGATTGTTTTTATGCCATTGAATGTATTGCATTAGTATTGATTTCTCCAAATAAGTTGTCTCTGTGCTGTCTATCTTTACAGGACTATTACTTGGGATCCAAATATGGACATAAGAGCTCAATCAAGAAAGGAGAAAGTGGGCTGCCCTGGCACAGTACTTGGTCCCTTGGCTGGGGTTTTGGAGCTTTGCACTAAGGGATGTGATCTGTTTTGCTCCATTGTTATTTTATATGAATAAATATACTCATGAGACAATGACCAGTTTCTGTGTTATGCTTTTTCCATCATATCATTTCTGCAATAAAATAATACTAGGTGTGAATGTACTTGCTTTCTTTCTGCATTTTCCACAAATGTATAGACTATTTTAAGAAATCTGTCTTTCCTAGACTTAATTGTTATTTTTGCTGTGTCATTTTATTTTGATGTATATGCAGCTGCATGTTATGCTTAGATTTAGATGCACAACATATACAGTAAATGATACACCTTTTGGAATGAGCTGTCATCAAGGTAGAATTATACATTAGGGGCGAGGTTAATGCAGAGATACCCAATATGATCTGCCAGACTGCGAATTTGGCGTGTATAATTTCTTTCATTTTTCCCATCGAGGGGGAGGGGACTGAAAGAGGAGAGGGGAGAAGGGATTTAACACAGCGAAAGGGAGAAAACGAGATAGTGTCTTCGAGATGGATAAAAACGAGTAAGTAGACGTAGATCTAACAGAGAATATCATATATAGGCACATGTTTTGATACTGCGTGCATGTGATGCGAAATCGGTCGTCTTTATGGTGCATTTGGAAATATGTTTATCATCGATTGGACGCAAGCGCTTGCATTCGGTTTTGCAAATGGCAATGCTGTGCGGTGGTCGTTAACTAGATTGCATATTTAGTAAACGGTATATTGGTATGACGGTTTTAGGTTATCGACAAAGACAAGGTTAAATGGGAACATCGGTTATTCATGCTTTGTCGGCTGTTTTCTTCTATTTGATTTAAATGTTATACTGACATGCCGTTTTTTAATTGCGTGCAAGCTGCTATCAATCGAAACATATTATGTTATATATAGCATAGATTAAGGGTTCGTTTGTATTTTCTCGACAAGGCCTACTTTGTTCATTCATAAAAGCCGGCTCGGAGTCTGAATGACAAGGGTACATTGTGATGAAGCATTTCTCCAATTTCACAAGCACGAAACTTTGAAATAACTGAATATCGGTTTGCTGAGGAAAGCATACAAACTGTTTTAATGATTACTTAACACCTTGCACTATTTTCCCATCAGATGTGTGTAATATCCAATTAACCGTAATTTGCGTAGGCTAATGTTACACTAATAGAGCCCTATGTTTTTCCGGCGGATTGGCGGCTCGTTGCCCCTGCAAGTCTGGCAGGTAGTGATATGGCTCAGGTCCGTTGCGGAGCGATCTGCCTTACGACAAAGAGATGCGAGATTGTCGTAGAGATCCCATTACGGAAAGCGCCTGTCGTAATTGTTTAGACAAAGGCATGAGAAGTGATATAGTACTTCGTAAATAAATATTTCCTAAAATACGAGTTGCTTAACCGTTAGACCATAATTGGATTTTATAAACTACTCGCGTGGGAAATGGAGAAGAAAAGGTGGGATTGCTCTGCTCTCCCCAAGGGCTGGAAAATGGAAGAAGTGACCAGAAAGTCGGGTTTGTCAGCTGGAAAAAGCGATGTCTATTATTTTAGGTATAAAATTAACATGGGTGGTGTATATATATTACAGGTGCACACAACTCATACATGAGCGCAGAGTTAAAAAAACAACAACAACAACCCAGAGTAAAAGTGAACGGTATGAAGTTGGAAGCGGTGTTATTTTGCAGCAGGCAGCTAGGCCAGGCACACCAGCTCTCTCATGTGTGGGGCGCAGGAAGCCCCGTCCGGCCGCCGCGTAGCCTAGCCGCAGCCCGGCGAGGCCCCGGGCCCTGTCTCTGTGATCCTATACTTCTACCGTGAAAGTGAATCAACAATCAATCAACAACAACGCCAGATTTGTTTTTATTTATTAGCAGAGGAGAAGAGCAAGATGATGAGCAGAGGCGAGAGAGGGGGGAGGCGGGTCGGTTGTATAGTTTGTGGTAGGCTACTGTACAATCATACTGGTGTAACTGTGGTGTGATGTAAGTTACATTTGCATGCACGTCGTCTAAGCACGTTATCAACCCGGCTGTTGCTGTGTAGTCATCGTAGCGATCATTCCTCAAAACAGTGGAGTTACCATGTTTCAGTCCGGAAACATGTTCCCCCCAAACATCAGTAATACCATGCAAGTCTCGTTATATTACTAATGGATTAGTTTACGACTGGTGCACGTTAGTTGTTTTTCCATAACTTTGTGAATATGTCAAATCTGCTAAAACACTGATGATGATGATGATGATGATGATGATGATAATAGGTTTATGTAGTTGCATTCATTTGCGATTGTGTATTCATTTCGCCTCTGACACGTACTTGTTAACGTGACTACGGTGCCATCGATTGCCGACATGAATGTTCACTTTGTTGCATGTTGTGGTCTTCCGTTATACCATTCTCTCTATTTAACTCTTTATTGTACGATGCGTGCTATGTATGTTATGGTGTGTGTTATCTGAGTTGTTCATGTTTTGTACATTGTGTTTTGTACAACAGTGCATGTCAGTAATTGAGAGTAACTTGTCACGTCTCTGCCTATACCCACTAGTCCCTCTGGGAAGAAGTTTCGGAGTAAACCTCAACTGGCCCGTTACCTTGGTAACCAGATGGACCTCAGCTCATTTGACTTCCGCACTGGGAAGATGCTAATGAGCAAGCTCAACAAGAATCGCCAGAGACTACGCTATGATAACAACAGCCAGAATAAGGTGAGGGGCTTATGCACACAAAGCACTCTTGTCAATCACACATCAGCAATTGGCTGGCTGTCTAGACATGGCTGAATTGATCAGTGTACTAGTTTTTATAGCAGTAGTATTTCTATTTTTTTGTATGCTGTCATATGAGGTGCCAACGCCACTTTGTGCTCACTATGAACTGTCTAAATTCGGTATTCAAACCATCAAGTGTCTGATAAGGCCGGTGTAATCTATGCCCGGCACAGACATCCTCGATGTCTAAAGCGACAATGCTTTTCAATGCTCCTGTTCACATGCTCGTATTTAAAAAAAAAAAAATATCAGTGTCCGGCGATGGCGAGACAAAGTAAGCACCATACAAAAGCATTGAACCTCAATGAGACTTCAATTGTTGAAGTCCCATTTGCCAATCGGAGCACCGTTTACCAGCTACTCTAAAAGCAACACCTTTAGGGTTTTTCAACACCATGTACTCTGGCTAAGGTTTCCAGAATAATCACGTTTTACAGAACAGACACTGCACTTAATAGACTTCCTAACCCCCTGCTTTTTTTCTCTTTTGTGTATGTCTGTGCATCTGTTTTCTTTTTTGAAGGGCAAGCCTGACTTGAATACGTCTCTTCCAGTCAGACAGACGGCATCCATCTTTAAGCAGCCAGTTACCAAGGTTACCAATCACCCCAGCAACAAAGTCAAAACAGATCCGCAGAAAGCTGTTGACCAGCCCAGACAGGTAAGCAGCCTATCACCACTGTGAGCACCCTCCCATGCACGGTGGAAACCCTGTGACCTGGGTTAATGTGATGGAGCCACCGCGCTGCCATGGCACACTTCCAGTGAAGCCAAAGGAAATGTTGGCTAGCTGAAAAGTTAGCAGCCCAGAGCTAATAAGGTAACACCTGTTTTGTTTTGTTTTCTTCCCCCAACAGCTGTTTTGGGAGAAGAAGCTGAGCGGGCTGAATGCGTACGACGTAGCGGAAGAGCTGGTCAAAACTATGGAGCTGCCTAAAGGCCTGCAAGGTAGCACACTGTTATCATGCTTTATTGATTTATTTCAGCTGGCCTTATTGTGTTTTAACGGGTAAGTAAACCCCCAAATCACTTTTCAGTTGAAAACAGTTCCGTTTGGGTCTCACAAAGTGTTGATTTTTGAAGTTGTTAAACGGGAGAAATTCTCTGTAAAATACAAGAAGTCTGCTACTTCCGGCCACTTTCCCAGAGCGGTAGCTATTGGCTGCACACCCTAGAGTGAGTGTGACGTGTGTTAGGCCCCTTGCTCCTATGGAACCCAGGTTTTTTTTTCTAAAACCTTGAAGACGGTCAAGACTGCTCGGATTGCATTTTTTGAAACTGAAAACGAGGGTTTACTTAACCTTTTAATGTGGTGTTGTCGATTTGTCTTTGTTTTCTTCCAATGATTACAACGCAACCAATTCATCGAGCAACAAGCATCTCGCAAACACCATTTGTTGGCTCTTTTTGTCTGTTTGCAAACGATATCTCCGTATTTGCCTATGATCCCAGGGGTCGGTCCATGCTGCACAGACAAGACGCTTCTGTCGGCCATCGCCAGCGCCCTCCACACGAGTGCCGCCCCCATCACGGGCCAGCTGTCTGCGGCCGTGGAGAAGAACCCGGGCGTGTGGCTCAACACCACACAGCCCCTCTGCAAGGCCTTCATAGTCACGGACGAGGACATCAGGTATGGTCCTCAAACCTGTAGCTGGTACTGGGACTAATCAGGTGGAATTACACGATCACTATTAGTGGGAATGATTTTTTCACATCACAGTTTTCATTTTCACTGAAAAAAATATGATTTTGTTGGGGTCTGTACCAAACAAACATGTTTTCTTACATCTGGAGAATAAAATGTGTAGGCCAGGGCATCTCTGCAGCACTACAGTACTTTGTTTATAATGGTGTTATACATTTACACATTTTACCCCTATCAAAAAATTGCAGCTCCTGCGATTTGGATATTGCACTTGGCCATATTGCGATTTTGATAATATTTCGATTAATTGGTCAGCCCTAAATTACACCGAAGTCAGATGATGATGATGCACCCACTGATGGTGTCAAGTAACCACAAGGGAAGTCAAAAATATTTACAACAGAATGACTTGCTAGAGTCAACAGTGACCTGGGAACTTTGAAGAAGTACCAAGTTCCCTTATCTAATGGAGCAAACAAAATGAAATGTTTCCAAAGAGACAAAAATATTCAGACTTTGTTGATGACTGGCACTGTTCACATATCCCTGTCCCTTGTGTGCAGGAAACAGGAAGAGCTGGTGTACAGTGTGAGGAAGCGGCTGGAGGAGGCCCTCATGGCTGACATGCTGGCCCACGTGGAGGAGGCAGCAAGTGAGGATGGAGAGACTCCCAAGGAGGAGGGCAGTGCTGGCGAAGAAACAGAGGCCGTATAGCGAAGGTAAGCCTGCTAGCACCGTAGAGCTGGCCCATATGCTGTATAGGACCACAGACCCTTCAACTCCAATGTCTGGTCTGAAATGCATGCAATCTGAATAAACATGTTTAACAACTACATGTTATACGATTCAGTATTTGACCAAAGTCTGTGATGTGATCTTGTGATTATTACCATTTGACTCGATCAAACCACTTACATTTCCACTTATTTGAGCTGTGCAATAAAATGAGGCTGAATTGGGTCTTCTTGTTCTGTCTCCTCTCTTATAGGGTTTTGTGAAGTCTGGATAACAGTTGATCCATGTCCTGCTCACACATGACCAGAGCAATAGAAAACCCTGTGCCAGTCCGACTCCCAACAACCCCCCCCCCCCCCCAAAGAACGGTCCCCATACCTCTCCACTCATGTAACCCTATTGACACCGGTGCCACCCAGAGGCCTCACCCGATAGTCTTGCGGAGGGCCGGTGCAATTTCCCATCCACCCCACCGGTCCGGTTGGGACTCATGAGATATGTTGGATTGAGGTGTTCAAAGTCCTTGATTTATTATGAGGAGTTTTTTCCTTTAAAAAAAAAAAAAAAAAGCAAATGAATTCACCAACTGACTTTCAAAGATCTCAGACGAATAGTGTACAGCGTGACAAATTCTGTGTTCAGTGACAATAATGTATTTTTTACAGAAAGGCGTTGTATGGGTTATGTTTTTTGCGACAATCATGTCCAGCCCCAGTCTTTATTGTACTTGTAAAAAAAAAAAAAATCCCTTTCGAAATTTCAAGATGCCTTTTTTTGCAAATTGGGAATGAATGTCCTCCATGTTTGAAATGTCTCTATTGCATTTTACATTGCACTCCTTTAGAAATACAGCACATCCTGTTACAGTGGAACCATAAAGTGGCTACAATTCAAGCAATGTAAATTGTAGTAAAAAGATTTAGGCCCTGAAATGACTTTGTAAAATGGCAGAACTTAATGGTGTAATATTTCAGAAATATATTTTAGGGTTTGTCTGTTTCTGTTTATGTGTGTATGTTTTCGAGTAAATATTATGATTTATAGAATTCATCGTCATGACCAGTGTTGACCAAAGAGGAGCCAAGTAGTTTTGAGGACGGTCAAATGTGTATATTGTATTTTATAGCCATCGTCATCTATATCGCTATTTATCCATTAAACATTATGTGACCTCGTCGTCATCAGTTCAACAGTTCAATGGCGGTAAGGATGTGGAAGAAACGACTTGAAACCTCTTTCTATCATCAATCTCTGTTAGATTGATCTTTTAACATTCATGTCGCTGCTTGCTTTTGTGTTGAAAACATTCATTATCCCTTAGAAAGTTTGTTTCTTCACCCACTTCAACCACTTAGTCATTTCTAGCACACACACGTGCTGTCTCGTATTTAACTTGCAAACAAAATTGACGATGCAGATCCTAATAGTCCCTCATCTGTTTTTGGAGACGACTAATTGTGTATATTCAGCTAGAAAATTTTTAATTGTACCAAAAGTTTTATGATAAATGATTTGTCCAATAAAAATTATGAATGGCCCTCTTTTTTTTAAATTATCAACAGTCTGATTGATGAAATGGATTTGATTGTGTTGCTTATTAAAATGAGCTGTTTTTTCAACAGGAGTAATTTGTAATGTTTTTATTGGTGCGTGTATATATATATATACAGTATAAATATACTGTGTATATATATATATATATATATAGAGAGGCTGATCATGAGCTGTCTCATCAAAACAAGCCATTTCAGCTTTAAAGCAGCAGTCTTCTGCCACTGCATCCCTATGTGGGTTAACAGTTAACCTGGGAGTCATCCGCTCTCCTGGGCACTTTGTTGGCCTGGACAAAGTTCACCAGCGCTCACTGTGAGACACAGGCTGGCTCTTCTGCAGATGACGGAGGAGAGAAAAATACCAGCTCTCCTATTCCTTGAGGGATCCTAGTGATCCCGTTTCCCCCATTGGAGACAAGCTACCGTTCACGTGTCCTGAACCTCTCTGAAGCTCGTTGAGATGGCCACAGTTGAGTTGTATACCAAGGTAAGTTGGCATTCATCATCAAAAACAATTGCTGTTTCACGTGTTGCTCTTTAATGGTATGCATATGCTGCAATATGCCAAAAGGTAAACACTGTTCTACTGAAATATAACAGTTTTACATAGTCTAGTAGAATCATGACAATGACATGGTTGACAGTGTACCAAAATGCTACAAGGTTATGATTTTAAACATTTCATAATTTTGTCTTTTTGTAATACATTTTCATTTAGCATAGTTTGAACCTCATACTGGCAGAATCATACAAAATCTAAATTCAAGTATTATTTGTATTGTGTATAAAAACTCTTCCTATAATTTTGAATGAATGGGTAAATGGGGACAAAAAGTAATAATGACTAATCCACATACAGAAGTGCAGAGGGATGACCAGTGTTAATTTTTAACACACTGTAAATGCCTTTTATGCTGATGAGGGACAAATTGCATTGCCTTTGTGAGGCCAGAAGTAGTTTATAACTTATATACAGAAAGTGTCTGACAGTGTTGTGTTATGTAACATGGTTTCTTCCATCCACCCCCAGCGGCCTGCAATGCAAGAGGAACCTCATGCAACTCTGTTTTTCAATAATTCACTGTCACTGTTTTAAATGTCTTAAGCGTGCACGTGTGTGTGTGCTCTGCTTTTAGGGGGCCACCGTGTGGATCCCAGACCCGGACTCTGTGTGGGTTTCAGCCCAGATCCTGGAGACCTACAGCGCTGAAGTCAAACACCTGCTGTTGCTGCTGAATGATGGCAAGGTGAGACACACACACATGCACACACACACACACACACACACACACACACACACACACACACTTTTAGCTGTCTGCATTAAGAAAATCAGTTTTGTCCTCAACCATATTTAACCCATAGGAAATTGTATCTTACTGACACATGTCCTTTTGTCCTTTTATAAAATGGAAGACATCTTCCATTTTAATATTTTTCTTATATTCATGTGTTTACACCCTTCTTGTCTTTGCCCGACATCTCTTTCGAGAGTTGAGAGATTTCCTCAACTCAACTACACTTCCTGGTTGGATAAAGTAAAAAAAACATAACAACAACAACAACACCGTGGCCCTCAAAGCTTCCTTCTATTCCCAGGAGGCCCGCTACCCGGCTGCGGCCCCTGACCAGCTCCATCCTCTGGGTAACCCCGACATCCTGGAGGGAGAGAATGACCTCACCGCCCTCAGCTTCCTCCATGAGCCCGCCGTCCTGCACAACCTCCGAGTCCGCTTCCTGGACTACAACAGCATCTACACATACTGTGGTGAGGGAACGGGTGGGGGAGGAGGATGAGAGAGGATGATGATGATGATGATGATGAAGACGAAGATGAGGAGGGACAGGGAGAGTCGAAGAAATACTTGATGAGAAATAGACTGGTTGTTTATTGATGACAAATCCTAGCAGGCAGCTCCTGTGTGTGTGTGTGTTTGTGTGTGTGTGTGTGTGTGTGTGTGTGCGTGCGCTACTGCTTTTTACTGTCTCCTTTATGGTCCCATTTATGTTTCGTTTAAGGTTCACTACCAAGTGGCATTCAATTAGTTCATCATAAAGACAGAGCCACATCCCTCCGGGCGATCGTTCAGG
>OOFB01003231.1:17095-31047 GCA_900323305.1 Trachyrincus murrayi
ACGCCCCTGCCTCAGACATACAATACATGATTTAGCGGAAAGGTCTTGAGGAGCAATGACTTTGCGGAGGCCATAAGACTCCAGTTCCCATTGTGCCAGTGGACAGGAAGTGAGGAAAGAGCTGCAGTCTCTGGCAATGTGCAGATATGATTGGATGGACGGAGTCCGGGTAAAGCAGCTGTGCTAAGAGTTAGATGGGCTCGACATAGTTGGCCGGGTATAAACCCAGCTGGCCGCTGTCCAGACGACCTTTGCACCAGCCCTGTTCGTCTTCGTCCTCCAGCTTGGTCAGCTCCTCCCCTTGAGAACAGAGTCAGTCCAAACGTTAG
This sequence comes from Trachyrincus murrayi, assembly GCA_900323305.1. Lineage (NCBI taxonomy): Eukaryota > Metazoa > Chordata > Actinopteri > Gadiformes > Macrouridae > Trachyrincus > Trachyrincus murrayi. The sequence continues at coordinate 17,425 of OOFB01003231.1, forward strand.
TTGCGGAAATTACATGACACAAAACATAACTACTCATAAGTAATACAGATAACTAACTACCCTTTAATAAAGATCAGATCAGATGTACTTTGAAATTCGGGGATACAATGGTTCGTGAATTGTCCTTCCTGAAACGACAAGGTATCGCAGTGGTTTTGTGGCCACATTATGTACATCATGAAGAGTCAAAGCACTACCCTAGTCAAAATAAAATAGATTTCTTAAGTATACATAGATTTAGTTTAGACTTTTAAAAGTTTGTGTTAAATTGAAAACGAAAAAAAAAATGCAAGTATGCAAGTATATTAACAGATGTGTAGGCCTACTTTTGTATATAATAATATACGCGGGTTATATTTAAATACATATTCAATTACATCAAAAGTGTATTATATTAAAGAAGGCCCAGACCTCATAGAATTGAAACATCTTGAAACTTTATTATGGAAAAATATAATAGAATGTCAAATAGAAATGTATTTAGAAAGTCAGTGTATCATCTAAAAATAGAAAACCACTCCAAGAGTCAGACTTACTCCTTACTTTCATTTAAAACCTTTTCCAATATCTGATATAGTTTAAAAATCTATATATATTACTTTGTGTGACAACATTGTGATAAACACGCAAGCTTGACATTGATGAAGATAAACATACTTCGAATGATTTGTAAAGTTTGTAAAAGTCAGATTCATGTGCAAGTGTAAGACATTGCTGGTATAATCATTTAGCACCACTTGTTTATTCCAGTTTAGGACAAGCTTGAATTGATTTCCAAAAATGTATGCTGGTAATCAAAGCACAGCACAACACACAGAACAAGCATTACTCCCAGCAGCACCACTGCATTAAGATCTGGCTGCAGCACTGATGATGATTCCTCCAACAACTAAACAGCATACAGACCAAAGCCATCTCCTCCGGTATTCATTGTTGATGCCCTGCATAATCCCATTGGGAAAGAAAGCATGTATCAGAACGTGAAGATATTCATTCATTCTGTTCACCTTTATTGAGTTATCCTCAGAGGTGAAAGATGACAATGCTTCTCTACAGCTTATAAGGATATTAAAGGAATAATACAGCCTAAAACATGTTGACGTCATTATAAAACGTCTATTGGTGATGTACAACACACCCCAGGTCCTATTTTACCATTTTGTGTAGTATTTAACTTTGCCGCGGCTAAACTCGATTTCTGTAGACGCTACTACGTCACACGGAGGCTGCAGTAGTTACAATGGGGTTAATAGGGGAGTAGTCAAATTGCTGTAGCATCAACCATAAGTATCAGATATTAGTTTCATTCCCATATGACAACAACTCAGGGGTTCTGTCTCAGAATCACTGCATATCAAATTTGTGCAATGTTTCTAAAGTCTAAGTCAATGGGGGAGAGAAAAAAACACTATTTTAGATTATCAAGTTTGAATCTACGGAACAACTATTAAAGATATCTCACCAATATTTGGAGTTACGTCATGGCAAGGTAACTACACAACCCCAACCTCTACCAAACTTGAATTATGCTTTAACACAAAAAAATTAAATCATCTTTCAAGCATCATTAAATTTGACGTGCAGCTGGTTCCTTCGTTTGTGTTCGCTCATGTTGTACATGAAATGACATAATGCTACAATAAACGGTAAGATATACACATACATGAATAGGTTCTAAATAGGCCGTGGCGATGAATTGTTTACTTACCGAAAATCACTTAAACGCAGAGAGAAGATTGATTGCGTTCCGGGCATTATGTGCACGCGTAATGCTTGACAAAATTAAAATAGTTTTAATTCCCCTCCAATTGATTATATTTAACCGTAATGTCATTGACGTTGTATGATAGATTGTGAAATAACCTATCATACTAGTACTATTCAGGAGTATGCAATAGAATAGAATACAATAGAGAAGAATAGAGCAGAATATAATAGATTATACAACAGTTAGTTCCGACCAAGTAATTTGATTGGACAAGAGGCATTCCATGAGTGCTGATATAGTATAGAGTATAACAGCACTGGGACCTTTAACTATACATGTATCACTCCGCTTTACAGGTGTTCTAATAACCGTTATCTATCGTGGATTGTAACAAACTTTGCACCACAAAGAGGAACATATTTCCACAAATAAATGATTAAATAAACAAACAAATCATAATCTGTTGTCGCTTATTACAGTTAACTAATAAATGGTGCTTGTAGAACTGTTGTACACAAGGCTGTGATTTCCTTCGGTACCCGGCCTGCGGCCTCGTGCCTACGACCGAATCACAGCCGTGCTGACCCTCTCCCTACACCCCCTCTCGTGTGATATTGCTTGAATAGAAACTAATAGGAAATATTACAATTCAATAGAGCATAATAGAATAGGACATCATAGAACAGAATAGAGCAGAATACATAGGAATAAAACACACTTAATACAAATACAAATACTTCATATCCAGCCTAGAATGGTACCTGTTCAAAATAAACTACTTCACAATCTGAAGTGTATTCAACAGAACATGTGAAATATAGTTTTTTTACACATTAAAGTATAAATGAAGTATACAAGACCAAGTGTACATTAAGTGCACTTTCACTTAATGTACACAAGTGCATCAAAGCCTAAATGTAGTTACAATGCTCTTACTTTGAGTATACTTTAGATATACTTAAGTGTGTTGTATTTTGATGAGGGAATCCCAAATGGCACAGTACGTATTTAAACATTGTGCTTCCAGAAACGACAAGGCATCGCAGTAGAGAACAATACACCGCAGGGCTTCACATAAACAATCAAAGCACTAGACAAATGGATCCTAATCATTTGTGTGATGGGGCTGGAGAGCTTTGATAAGACCGCTGTTGACTTTGTTTGTACACACATTTGACTTCATGTTCTTATTCCTCTTGGGACCGGCCCCTGAAAGGTCCTAATCTAATCTGAGCCCATATCTAATCCGAACCCTAATCTAAACCCAGAAGCAAATGATTCCAGGTGAGAGTGTTTGTAAATCTTGTCGTAATATAATCTACAAGGTCAGGTAGTCAGGAGTCTTTAAGTTAAATCAACTAAACAATCTTTAGAACATTTCCGTATACTGAAAACGTCTGTATACTAAAAATTAGGAATGAAGATTACTATAACATCCGTGATGCAGTGTGTGTGGGAGGTTGGTTTTCCAAATCCTGTGGCCAGTTTCACCGCTTAACTGCCGTCGGACATATCTGACCATCTTGTTTTTCACGTGACTTTCTGTTTAAATCGGTCAACGTTTCATCGAGGCTCACCTGCTTTGAAGCTGAGCTCATCTTGCTCTTGGCCCTCGTAGTCGTACAGGGCGCGCACCCTCACGCCCTTCCCCGGGTCATCGTTGAAGGGGTTGGGGGCCCCGTTGGTGTCGCCTCCCGAGTCGGGGGCCGCCTGGTCCTCGTCCGACCACTCCGTGGAGGCTGTCAGGGCCTGGTTCTTCTCGTAGCTGCTCAAACTGTGGCGGGGGGGGAACACGCGGTCCAGGGGGTTCGGTTTAACTTCATCAACATGATTTTATTTCGTATTTCAAACATTGAACATTGAACAGAATGTGTGGTGGTAGCCTTTCAGTTCCTGTGTGTGTGTGTGTGTGTGGTAGTAGTGTCCCCCTACCTGCCCTGGTCTCCTCCTCCCTGCGGTGTGTCCGGGGCCGGGGCCACGTTGGTCAACATGACTCCATCTTGGTTCTTCCTGCTCTTCTCTCTCTTGCTGATGTTGTGGGTCACCTCATGGTTGTACTCCTGTGGGAAAACAATATAATAACAATATAGTTATCATTAGTTATTTTCTGAAAACAGGAATTCAAAGAAAGATAACTAACTATATACATATACACGCAAGTTGATATTAAAGAAACACTCGTGGCGTGTAGACACACCAACAAAGAAGTTATAAAAAATGCATAAATATGCTTTTGGAAGTAGTATTTGCATACCTCAAACTGGGGCCAATTCATGTGCATGCCGGGGCCGTGTGTGTTGCTGAACCACTTCAGGTCGTCCTGAGGACTGGCCGACGTCACCACACGTTCCAGATCTCTGTACACCGCAGAGTAGCTGTAGAACAACAGAAAGAATAACGTGGACGAAAACCCAAGACAAAAATGTAGCAGATAAGGTCAATTGCATTCTGTTCTCATTCATATCTACTACTCATATTGCGTATATAGATGTATTCTTTTGTGGATCTTTTGTAGAACTTTCCATATTCCCTATCTGAAATGTTGCATGTATTACTGTTGTGATGTGACAGCCAAACTTTCCATCTGGATTAATAAAGTACACCGTATCTTATCTTAAATCCTTTTACAATCCGTTTTCCCTTCATGACTCGCTCCTCCTCGTACCTTTGGTTCTCGGTGAGGTTGAGGTGCCGTTTGACGTCCAACAGCACCTCCCTGAGGAAGCTCAGCCGCTTCTCCTCAAACTGCTGGCTCTGGGCAAACACCTGCTCCATGTTCTCCATGTACTGTGGGGTGCAGTTGTTCAGCTCCTCTAGCCCCTTCTCGTACTTCTCCTGGGCCTGGTGAGCCAACGTCACATGTATTAGAGTTCACATAATATCCCTTTGTAAAGCTATTTATTGTTAGCAGCTAATATGCTAACATTAGCATTGTTAGAATGTTAGCAGCTCATAATTATAAAATTAGCATTGTTAGCATGTTTTCAGCCAATAATGCTAACATTTGCAATGTTAGCACGCTAGCAGCTAATAATGCGAAATAATTACTAATATGGTAATAATTCTACAATTAAAGGGAAAGTTCTGGATTTTTCAACCAGGACCACATTTTCCCATCATTTTGGGTCTAGCTGACGAATGCGAACAACAATTTTTGAAATCGGTCCAGTATTGAGCGAACTTTCCCTTTAACTAATACGGTGCTAACATGGTGATCAATAATACACACTGGAACATAGTGGAATAAATAGTGTTCAAAAGGCAGTGTATTATGGGCCTCTGGGGCCAAATATAAACACATGGCCTTCTGTGAAGGGCATGCACAACTGCATTGAAGCAGGTAAACAAAAAGAGCAAGGTTTAAGAGGTCGAAGGTCAAGGCACTGAAATTGTCCAATAAGGCCTGGAGGGGTCAGAGTCTACTCTAGCACAGCTAATAAAGTGTTATTAGGAGGTGGTGGAGAGGAGGTGGGGTGGACAGTCACATATTAACGAGGACAGAGCCTCTGACTAGATCCTGAACTGAAGACCCTGAACGTTTTAATTGTATTTTCTTTCCCATGGTCCTGTTTGCAGTAAATAGTTGCAGTAAAACCCAAGCCATTGGCCTTATTCACCTAGCGGCCATCTTGGTTCTAACGCATTTAGAACCAAGATGGCCTATGGTGGGTGAATCCACCTAGCCAACGCGCTCACCTTCTGTGAGTCCTGTTTGCACTTGTCCACCTTCTCGCTGAGTTTCTTCAGCTGGTCTGCTGTGACGGAAGGATCTGCCTTCCCGTTGGCCTCTCGAATGGAGGCCAGCTTCTCCTCTTTGCAGGCTGCGTGGTAGTTCTTCTTGGCCGCCTCGAGCTGACAGAGGCAAGAAGGGATACAAATGATGCTAAACGATAACAGAAAACGGGAGCCGAAGAAAAAATCGTACTTGTAGTAAAAGTAGTCACATACAGTATGTCTGAGAAATTCACATCACTGCATAAATTACTCTGAACGATTGAAAAAGCTATGTTAAAAGTGAAAATACATATTGGAAAAGAAATATGGGACAAATGCCCTTTGAAAAATCCTATGAAATATTAAGTAACCTAATTACAGGCCTAGTTATAAGCTGAAGCTGAAAATGGTTATTTTACAATTTATACATTTGTTTGTTTGCTATTCCTATTATTCACATGCAACTAAAATATGCAGACAGGCAGCAGTAGTGTTTAACAGTACACTTTAACAGTACATACTACATACTCTCACCGACAGTTCCCAGTGCTCTCCTAAGACCTGGTGCTAAGACCACCTGAGATCCTGTAAAGAAAACACATTGTCCTCACCTCCTTGAGCTTCTTGGCCCATGGTTTCTGGGCCTTCTTGAAGCCCTCCTCAGACTCCTTGGTCTCCCTGAAGCCCCCCATCATCTGCTTGTGGTAGGACTCCTTCTGCCAGTTCTTCACCTTCTCAAAGTCCTCGTTCATCAGGCCGTTCCTCACGTCCAGGTGGAGGTCGCTCACTTTCTCCGCCTCCACCATGAGGGCCGTCCAGGCACGCTCTACCGTTCCGTACTGGGGTCCTGGCCACGTGGAGAGAGGCAGAAAGGAGTTATTACTGCTTCATTCGCCGAAATTAAAATGTTTTCTTGTTGTGATGAAGAACATATCTACCTAATGAACAAATCATATTGTTTACATGGTGGACACTAGAAAGGGACATTTGTTAATCAATAAAATAGGCTATTACATTATGCTACTATAGCATAATGTAATACTAGCCTAAGTATTACATTACATACTTTAGCAGATGCTTTTCTCATTGTATCCCCTGTGAAATCTCTTCCAGTAAGGCCTTTGTTTGGGGAAAATATGAAAACAAAGACAGACAGCTGATGCTAGCATGGTGTGAAACACCCTGCGTACCAAATCCACTAGCTAGCCACTAGCTGTGTACCCTTAAAACAAAACTGAAATTGCCGTGTTCGCACAGACAAAATGGCAGGCTTGCGGCCAGATCGAAGCGCTGCATTGGGCTTCGATGGCCACAGTGTTTGCAGGGTACTCAGTTGAACTAGTCCAACCTTTCCCACACGCCCCCAAATACACCGCTACCGGCAATGGGTCAACAATACCGCGTGAATGATTGTGTCTCGTCTCACAGCGGCTGGCGTCATTAAACCAACAGCCCGCACATCGCAGTATACTATAGTGTTATACTATAGTGTACCCCGTTTAAATTGCAATGTTCGACGGCAGTTCAAATGCGGAGACGGCAATTTCGTTTGAGGTATATCAGGGCCTTCATCCGCTAGCAAGCCACTAGCTTCGTACCCTTGTCCACCAGCTGCCTCCATCTCTTGGACCACTCGGTCAGCTGCTGTGAGTAAGCCTTCTCGATCTTCGCTCGCTCCTGGACGCAGTTCATCAGGTCGTTGCAGAGCCGGTGGCCATCGTCAGTCCGCTTCACCGTGCGCTTGTAGTTCCCCACCTGAGGATGAAACGACGACAATATAACGTGTCACCCGGGTTACCGTTACCCTGGAGTGACAGGTGTCCTCCGGGGTACTTTACACTTGCCGCCCAGCGGCAAGTGTAAAGTAAAGTTTAAGTGTTCAAATGGAATAGATTGTACAACAAGACCTGGGTATAAATCTATCTGCAAGGAAACCAAAAGAGGCACTATACTTTTACGCACGGTCTTAAGTATGGCCTATCAGCACATAGAGGTTAATTGTTGTTTAAAAAAAGACATTAAAACAAGTGAAACATTTGTCCTTTTCGGTTGGTCAGCAGAAACCATTCCTAGGATAAACTCATTTTATTTTATTTTATTTTACTCCATTGTATTCGTCCCTGAGACTATTGGCCATTAAGCGAAGGCAAGATAGAGGAGGTGAACAAAGCGCAACACACGTGTATTTAATCACTTCAAACGTAGAAACAATGACAAGTCAACCAAGAGGGACAGTTCCTGAGACTGTCTCTATTAATCATGAATCCTGAATCTATCAATCATGCTTTCCAACAGTCGCATCGTGAGTGATGTGTGTTAATAGTGCAGCTGTCCCCGGGACCACAGCTTCAGCTGACGTCCCATGACATCATAACAACATAACATAAGGTAGTGCAGGTCTGATCCACTCTGATCTCCCAAGGCTGCTCCAGGCATGTGCTGTTATAATAAAGTACCGGACAGGTAATATTCTCTGAGCAGGGCTTCTTCAACTGTAGCTACCCTCCTGCATGCTGCATCATGCTACATGCTCGCTCGCCCGGACACAAGCTGTAAACAAGGGAGAAGGAGAGGGAAGGTAGAAGCTGAGACTTATTAGCGGGAGGCATTAAGATATTACAATTCCATACGTCCAAAACTTTTCCCATCGTGATAAAACGAAAAACACGACCTTACTATTTACTCATCGAGCAGATACTTTTATCCAACGCAACTTACAGTGACTGCAGACATTGGAGTTCGAACCCAGAACATTTCAGCTGGGAGTCAAACCCTGAACCACTTGACTATGCTGGCCCACTCGTCAATTACTCTGGGACTTCACCATCCAGACACCCTACAGCGAATACAGTAACTAATGTAACCCCACCCCCCAGGGGCTGGGCTATCGTGTCTCTCAGCCTCCCCTGCACTGCAGCAGTATCAACCAGCAGCAGAGTCAGCTGTCAGCACACAGCACTGCACCAGCCCGGCACCCTCTGATGCAGGAACAGTCTTCTAGAGCAGGGGCTCCTAACCCTTTTCCACTCGAGGCCCACTTCCCTGTCTCAAAAGCGTTCGTGGCCCGCAGCCGACCTAAAATAATAAGGTATTTCAACCATAACCCAATTATCAAAATAAGCCATACTCAGGTTACATAGCGTACCGTATGTATTTATAAATATTATAGTAATGGTGCATTTTATCAGAAAAATATCATGAACATTGTTTTTATAACAAAAACGAATATTTTGAAACTACTTTTACTCGAGAAGTTGAGGAGTTATTTTCTCCTGGGACATTATATTTGATAAAATATCTCTCTCTAGATATTAAAAATACATCCCGAACTAAAGCATTTGTCATGCAGCCACGACCCATCGTCTACTAGAAGCCAATACATTAAACAACAACAACATGGTCGTATTACCTCCATTTCCAGGAGTTATTATTATTTCATGTTACCCAGTAACATAAATCCAACGACAAGCCAGGTCAAATGACGTTCGTCATTTGAACTTTAGTAACCTCATTGGACGTTGCTGCAGTGCTAGACAGGGTAACACACACAGATCCCCAAATATTAGTGCTATTAGTTGTTAGTTACTAATACTATTAGTACTGTTAGTTACTATTCGTTACTATTACTAGTACATAAGCACAAGAAAGCATGCAATACAATCAATTAACCTTCAACAGAAGGTTTTTCAGGTAGGCTATAACCAGAGTAATTACTATTTAACCTCGGCCCATCTGCATAATGTCCCCCAATTAACACACACAGCGGGTGTGTTAATTGTGTTTGAAAAGCTTCCAAGCCTAATCCTGTGCTTCTCCTTCTGATGAAGCCGCTAGCAGCAGGTTCCTGTAGGAAAGGCCACGGCTTGTCCTGTCTGTACTCACAGGGCGGAGGAGGACTGACGGAGAGTACTATACCTTGGTGATGTCACCTGTCTACAAGATCAGACAGGTGGTGGTAATTGTGCTAGTGCTGGAGAGAGATGGCGGTGGTGACGGTGGAAGTGGAGGGAGGTGATGGTGTAGATGGATGTGGTGGTGTTAGTGGTGTTAGTGGTGTTAGTGGAGGGGGTGGTGGTGGTGGTGATGATGATGGTGGTAGTAGTAGATATGGGTGGAGGGTGGAGATGGGGGGAGGTGGTGGCGGTGGTGATGGTGGTGGTGGTGGTAGTAGTGGTGGAGGTGGAGGAAGCGAGGGGAGGGATCTCACCTCCCAGAAGCTGTCTGTGCAGGCTTCCTCCTGGCTGGCCGTCTCATCGTAGCCTCCAGACATGATGTCCTCTGGTCGATGGAAGACGTGTGTTCAAGCTGTGGCTGTAGCAGACACTCTCCTCACACACTGGAAGGACAGCAGAGAGGAGGGTGAAGATTTTAGAAAATATCCCTGTCTGGATATTAAGTGTAATAAAAAAATCAGCCGTCTCCTTTTGATATGACTTTTACAATATCCCATTTAAATGTATATAAAACAATTTACACAGAGTCACTTAGAGAGTGAAATAACAAAGGCATACCAAAGCAAATGTATTGTAATGAATACCGGTCATTTGGAAATGCAAATCATTGAATATAATAGTTTTTTGCTTTTCTGCTAACCCTGTTTTATTGTTCACTCTACAAACCTACACATTAAAATAAATAAAAAAAGATAACAGTTGGAGCAGGCTAGCTAGGCTACTGTCCTGTGAAAATCATACTGTAACACTTACAAGTGTTCGCTATCACTAACAGACTAAAACAAACAACACACCATTTACACCATTGGATTAGATTACTTTCAACTTTATTATACACGCACTAGACAACACAATTCAGTTAAGCATCTAACCGGAAGTGCAAAATAGTGCATAAATTGCAGGATTATGTACATGGTGGTTGTGAAGTGGACATGGTTCGCATTACACTACAAACCTTTCATTCTACACACTCCACAGAGCTCAAACAGCAGCTTGTTTCAGGCAGTTACTCAAGAGAACAATCAAATCTAAACCCAGTACACCTCCAAGGGCTTTGGTCATTTTTTAAGACAGAAGTACTCTGTTGACTTTGATGAGCGGCCATTAAGGTACGCGACCTGACCTGTGTACCCATTGAAAAGTAATCTTCCTCTGTGTATCTATTGCTAACATGACCTTACACTCATAAATGATTTGCAGGAGTGTGTCTGGTGATAACACACATACACACACACACACACACACACACACACACGCACACACACACACACATACACATCTCTAAACGAGGATACAAAATGGCTGCATGTTAAGGCAGGAGCTAAAGGAAAAATGATGTGGTACTGGGAAGATGTAGTGGTACTACAAGTACTACTGGGGTTATGTGCAGTACAAACTGAAAATGTTTTCAGTTATTGTTTCAGTAGTAGTAGTAGTTGTATTTAGGGCTCTAGGGGAGTTAAAACATGTTCTAAAGTCATGTTTAAGACATGTTATAATACATGTTTATTCATTTCGCCCCTAGGAGATATATCTTAGACCGAAAAAGACTTCATTAAAAAATCCATTGGCTTCATCTGCTAAGATGCCTTTTATTCTATTGAGAAAACGAACAAATGTCCTTTATCTGAGAACAATGCTTCAATGTTCCAGAGAAAAGGGAGTGTCAAGTCAGATATATTGCTCAGCCTTCATCATAAATTCAGTCTCAACGTGCTCCTCAGGCCCAACTTCATATGAGTTGAGACAACACTCCCTTAACCTCGGAGAAACTTCTAGAAAAACACAGATGGAAAAAGAAGAAAAGTAAGAAACGCTGTGTTGCTGCCTCCTTGCCTCATTTTCCTCCAACCTAACTTCCTTCCCTCGTTCCACCCTTCCTTCCTACCTTCCTCCCTTCATTCCTTCCTACTCTATGTTCCTACCTTCCTCCCTTCATTCCTTCCTACCCTATGTTCCTACCTTCCTCCCTTCATTCCTTCCTACTCTATGTTCCTACCTTCCTCCCTTCATTCTGGCTGGTGGGGGGTCATGACAGATTAGCAAATTGACAATCAACCAGCTCTGGCTCAGACAGCAGTGGTTCTACTTAACATATCACTCCAATCGATGAGCTCGTTGTATGCGTCTGCAGCGTTGTATTGATAACCGATCACATAGCTTGGGAAACAAGCTGCGTTTCTCATCTCCAGACAGCATGGACTGCACATATTTACATGCACACACACACACACACACACACACAGACACACAGACCATGTTTTCAGATTTTTCAGTTTAATACTGAAATGACAAAAGAGAGACAATCCTTACAGTTATCAATATTCTTTTTTGCATAACCAGACCAAACCAGATACCAGTTCAGATAACTGTTTCATGGGGCTTCCTTTGTGCCTGTGTGTTTGTTTCAGACTTCGGTGAATCAATCGTGTTTGTCCCACTGATGCCAGAAGGATTGACTTGTGGAAGCAAGCATTTTATAACGGTTAAAACACTATCCATAGCCAGGCGTGTCTTGGCTACGCAGGATGTATCAGATCACAGCCACATGATTAAACCTACGGGAGGTCAACAGATGAGCTGTCATGGAGGATTACATGTAATCTACCACACTGACAATATATTACATTCAGAGAGTAGATAGATAGATAGATAGATAGAGAAAGAGAGAGCGTGTGAGAGAGAGATAGAGTGTTGGATATAGAGAGAGACTGCTAGAGAGAGAGAGAGAGAGAGGGGGGGGGAGGGGGAGAGAGAGAAAGAGAGGGAGAGAGATAGAAAGAGAGAGTAGAAGAGCGAGAGAGTGATAGAAAGAGAGATAAAGAGAAAAAGAGAGAGAGAGAACTATAGAGAGAGCTAGAGGGAGATCTAGAGAGAGAGCGAGAGAGAGAGAGAGAGAGAGAGAGAGCTATAGAGAGAGAGATAGAGTAAAGAGAGATAGACTCCGTATGGGTGTAGCAGAATGAACTACGTGGTTATTTAGGTCACCCGTGGACCAATGGATGGGGAACTCTTCTCACAATGGAGGATTCAAACAAAAGCTGGAGCAGAGCAGCGTATACTGGCTCCACAACAACTACAGCAGAACCCTGGCCCACAGACCCCCACAGACCCCCACAGACCACCCCACAGACCACCACAGACCACCCCACAGACCCCCACAGACCCCCATCAGACCCCCACAGACCCCCACAGACCCCCATCAGACCACCCCAACAGACCCCCTTTTGTTCAGGACAGCCCTTGTTGTTGTGCTGTCAGAAAGCCTAGGGAGATCACAATCCAGGCGGCCGACTAGCGTCCTCCTGCTCAACTGCTTTAAGATTGTGTTATAAGCACAGCTAACTAGCGTAGCTCATATGTAAAGAGAGCATGTGCGCTTTTCCAATGCAATTCACTGAATGCATGAGAACACAGTGGCTTCCGCTACGGGTTGTGTAACAGAGATCAACACAACAGCTGCAGCACTATTGGCTATTCACAACAAACCACAAGGCAAGCAGACACCCAGCTCTATTCCCCAGCACACTGACTCAACACACTCCTTAAAACACGCCTGAACAAGAGAGCCTCAGCCTCCATACATCACCACAACCTGCAGCCCACGTTCCTTTTAAAAAAACAGCAAGCGATCCAGACTCCAAAGCATCGGTCTCCCCGTCCATCCTCTTCACACTACACAGACAAACCACCGCAAACTCCCCCACTCAGCCACCGCAACTAGCCCAGCAAGACCCCCAGACAAAAGGCATCCACGTGCGCCCAGAGAGAGCGAGAGAGGGAGAAGAAGGCAGCCTAGGTCCTGCCAAACAAAAGCTTACCCCAGGTCCTCCATTAGCGCGCCGCCATGGCTAAAGACTCCAACAGAGAGAGAGAGATAGAGAGAGAGAGAGAGACACATACAGATAAAGAGAGAGGGAAAAACACGTGGGCGTCTGTGGTACTCTGCCTCTCTCGTCCTCCTCCTCCTCCTCCTCCTCCTCTGACTGATTATATATTTATTTATTACGGCCCGTGCATGGTGGCTGAACAGCACACGCAGGAAGGAAGGAACCAGAGCCAGTTGCCTATGATGATCTGTGATCGTACACTCTGTTCATCTGCTCGTGTGTGTGTGCGTGTGTGTGTGTGTACTGTAACGATAATAATCCTCGGCTGTATTGTTCAAATGTCTCAGAAATGGTAGTAGGTCAGACAGACAGGGAGGAGGGATGTGGGAGGGGGGGGGGGGGGGAGGGGTAGGGGGGG
>OOFB01003232.1:5140-21541 GCA_900323305.1 Trachyrincus murrayi
CCAGGCTCACCCTAGGTAACAATCTAATTGGCTCGCTAAGGGCATGCCGGAGATGACTCTCTGTCAGCTATTGACATCACTCACACACACATACATGCATGAGCACACACATTAATACACCTACATACCTACCCACACACACACACACACACACACACACACACACACACACACACACACACACACACACACACACACACACACACACACACACACACACACACACACACACACACACACACACAGCTGTGGCGTCCCTCTAAACCAGCAGCAGTCGGTTCACTACTAGGCACAAAGTGGAACACAAGCACTACGACCGCCACCCGAGAGTGAAAATGTTCGCACTACAGACGTGTGCGTCATCGTGCGATTTGATGTATGAAGGCGTGTGTGTGTGTGTGTGTGGAAGGGGTGGAAGGGAGGGAAGGGACGGGGGGGGGGGGGGCACATGCATGACAGGATTGTGATTGTGCAGGTGTGTGTGTGATATTCTGCACGTGAACGCAAGATAAAATATCATCCCTCCTATATATATCTGCTGAGGTAAATTCCAGGCATTCATGCCCCTCCCCCTCCCAGCTCAACAACAACAATAATAAAGTGTGATCAGATCATGCATGTAGGTGATATTACACATCCCGGGACGAGCAAGAAGGAGGAGGGGGGGGGGGGGGGGGGGGGGGGGGGGGGGGGGTGCGTTGGAGATTCACGTCAGTAATTCAACCCCAACCCTTCTTCACTGTGAGCGATGCGTTGAATTGCTGTCAACAGACATTTTAGTGGCCAATCTGGCATCCTTCCCCAGCTCACTGATCCCATCGACAAACAACAGCCCCCCCCCCCCCCCCCCCCCCCCCCCCCCCCCACACCCACACCCCCCCCCCCCCCCCCCCCCCCCCCCCCCCCCCCTCCCCCCCCCCCCCCCCCCCCCCCCCATTTTACTTAAGACCCAACTCCAAGATCCTTATCTTTCCAGTCAGCCCATTCTTCCTCATGCTCCGTCTCCTGCTATTGTCAGGTAAAAAAAATAGCAGGAGACGGTGCTTTGTCATTCGATTTTCACCTATCGAATGACAAAACAGTGAGCTAAGCGTCCCAGTAGAACAGCAGAGATTAGACTGAAATAACATGAAGAAGGCAGGGATCGGAGAGCGCTCTGATTTCAACAGGATAGCGCCAGAGTGGAGCGAGGAGCGTCTGAACGACGCAACAGGTCCTCCTCTTCTATGTCCGCCAAGTGGCGCCACCGTGTGGTCGTTCGGATGACAGCAAAGCGGTCAGGACAGTGCAAAAGGTAAACGGACAATGATGCCATTTTCTTGTTCAAAATGTTATCCATTTTCTTTTCATTTTGATGCGATGTCAAGTTGCTGAATGTTAACTGCTATATTTCTTGAAATACAACATTTTTCTTATGGTAAATCCGCTAATTTTAGATTTGTTTTTGCAAATCCCTTCTGAGCAAAAGGTGCAAAAAGTCACCCCAAGCCAACAGTGGTCATGATGATACTAGTTCACCTTCTCTAGTATTTAATCTTAATCTGTTCCATTTTCCTTCCATGCATTAACATGTAAATGGTGGAAACTGGGTGCCTGGATAACGACACCAGGGTAGAAGTACTGTGAGAATGAATGCTGGAGAGGGGCAGCGAGCCTCGTGGTCCATTAGTCGGAAACCATGACAGCTGCTTCAAGGCATCAATAGAACTTTAAAACATTCACATATCAGATGCTGTAGTGACCATTGAGATTTATTTCCTGTTTAACAAAAGAACACAAAAAAGCATTAAAAATAAAACAGCCCAATTTATGAAGATGCTTCTAATTAATGAGCCCTAAAAAATTTAAGCTCTGAGCCAAGGTAGAACACACAAACACATCCTTAACGCTACCAACGGTTAGCTAGAACGCCATTCCGCACGAACACTTCCATCCGATCACCACGGTAACGGTGCGGTCAGTTACAACGCCATTCCGCACGAACACTTCCATCCGATCACCACGGTAACGGTGATGACTGGTCTCACTGGCGGTCTTCTCTCACTGTCATGCAGCTGTTACCCCGCAGCTGAATCAGCAAGTCCTTGAAGCCGCCCGTCTTTGCCACTTTCGCTTTCTGTTTGACGGTGGTTTCCATGGTGACCAAGGAGGGGACCACCTCCAAGGTGGGGCTCTGCGCCTCGGAGTTGCCTTCCTCGCTCCAATTATCCAGAGCCGACTCCACCACACTGCTGCCTTCGCCCTGCAGGTTGCCGTGACTACGGTTGGCAGTCCGTGGTTGCTTGGCGTGGCTCGGCGTTTTTTGGCAGGAGTCACTCCTGGCCCTCTTCATCATCGTCGTCATCCTCCTCACTATCTTCCTCTTCCTCCCTCTCTTGGCTGACGCCTTGGTGCAGAGTCTCAGGTTCCTTCAACAAGAGCATAGCAGTCAGCCACACTCACTCCTTTTTAACCGAAGCAACCGACAGCGGGGTTTTTAGATACAGGTAATCAATGAGCAGATAGAGTAGGGGCATCTTGCTCACGCATGCCTACAGATTGGCTGCGGAAGTTGGGGTTCAAACCCGCAAACTTTTAGCTGGGAGGCACCGCATGAGGTGGGGACACACCGTGAGGATGCTTAGGGGTAGGACTGAGGGCGTTTGGGCCCAGAACCTTTCGGCTGGGAATCCACCAACCTCTCGCCACTAGACTGTCCAGGAGTTGAGCTCGATGTGTTTTTAGTTTTGGGAGGTTAGTTAGGATATTTACCTCTGTAGAAAGGGGTGCGCTCTGGAGCAGGCCGAATGGCCTCGCGTGAAGTCGTAGGCATCGCTGTGTCTTCTCTGAATCAGCTTCAAGCAACCCTCGAGCTTACTGGAAGTTGTAAAAAACAAACAAGTACAGTTGTTTACCATTTAGTCATTTTAGACATGTAGCAGACAGATAGTCATTATGTCATCTGGACTACAGCTTTCATACAGCGTTTATTAGACACTTATGGCTAATAATCAATAATGCACATTCAATGATGTAGCATATACTATGAACAATGTCTACCTCAACTGTATAATGTTTACATGTCTATAACGTTTACATTTGTACTACTTTTATTGTGTACATAGATTTGTGTCATTTTTATTCATTATTATGAATAATTCGTATTACTGCCCTGTACTAATTTCCCATCTGAGATGAATAAAATACATGTTATGACTGCAGACATTGGGAGCTTACCTCTCAAGAAGACGCAGCCCTCTTGGTCTCCATCTCTTCTTCAGAACCCATTGGTCACAGGTCAAGGAGCTGGGGTCTGGTGGGAAGAATGAAGAAAAGAACAAGGGTTTAAACTCACGAATAAAAATCAATGTAGCTCCTCATTGTTTCATTCTAATCGAAGGGCTTCACAGGCCCACAGCAACCTTAAGCTTCAAGGCCTAGGGGTGTGAATCTTTCGGTATCTCGTGATTCGATTCGATTTTGATCAAATTCGATTTGATTCCCGATTCAAAACCGATTCTCTATTCAGTACATAGGGGTACTCATTTCAAGATCTACTCTAGTCCGCTGTGCGCTAAGAAAGGCGGTGTGGCAAACTATGGCATGAAACTGATCAACTGAGCAATAAATAAAAAAAGTACCAAATATATATTTTTGGATGATGGTGAATCATAGAAGATAACGTGACTATCAATAGGTTGGCCAGACGTGACTATCAATAGGTTGGCCAGACGTGACTTTCCTATTTACATTTTTTTAAAGTGACTTACAGCGAGTTCAGATAGCATGTCATGAAGGAGCAGGTAGGGGGTTAAAAAAACATCTCAGGCATGCCTACAGCCAGGTTAGGCTGTGGGCGTTTGGGGGATGGAGCCCAGGAGGACCTTCGGGTTGGGAGCCCCGACACGATCCTGCCCCGCAGGGAAGCTAACTCACCATTGTCAAGCAGCTTGTCCTTTAAAGGCCTCTTCATGTGCCTTGCCTTCTCCCACAGCTTCCGACAGCAGGGACACAGGCAGCGGCGGCCATAGCTTCGCCGCTGCGGGGAGGGGGAGGAGGGGCCAGAGCATCCGCTGTCCGATGGGCAGTGATGAGAAGTGTCAAGCGAAGAGTTTGGGTCGTCGGTTAGTGACCCCGTCGCTCCGTTGCCACCGACCGCCACTGGCATTCCTCCGTCGGGCACGTGCGGGGAGGGGGAGGAGGGGCCAGAGCATCCGCCGTCCGATGGGCAGTGATGAGAAGTGTCAAGCGAAGAGTTTTGGTCGTCGGTGAGTGACATTTCTCCGTCGGGCACGGACGCCACTGCCTTGGCGCGGCCGCGCAGAATGGCACTCTCCCAGCCGCTGGCCTTCCCATTCGCTCTCCGTCTGTTCCCCATCCGTTTGAATGAGCGCGTGGAATACATGCAATACTCAAGGGTCACCTGACACAGAGAGAGAGAGAGCGAGAAAGAGAAAGACAGAGATTAGAGAAGAGACAGAGATCACATAATTAAGATAGCAAGATAATATCAATGGTGCCGTTTGTCTTCCAATCTTTTGCTATTGGTTATACTTCATTGCCCCACACTTGTGTAGCATGGATCAGTGGGGGAGTCTGACCTTGAAGCAGCTCTGTACCTCAACCTCCCTGTCGCTTGCGGACCTGTAAGTAATAACGCAACTGCAAGTAACTCGAGCTACACTCACTTGATGAAGAACAGAGAATATAAAACACACACACACACACACACACACACACACACACACACACACACACACACACACACACACACACACACAAGCCATCTATTGTTTCCATCCGCAACAGAAAGAGGAGAATCTGTTCATCTTGGTTCTGGACTCCTGACACCTCAGACGTCATCACAGACAGAAACGTAAATGACATTTCGTGTACTGTGGGGGGGGGGAAGGGGGGGATGTTAAAGGCGACTTGGCTTGGTGGAGCAACTTTAAAAGCTTGTCCCGAACAACAATGAACAGTGCAGACGTCAATACAAAACATGGAAACGTAAACGTCTGATGTTGATGACGTTATGACTGTCAGAGCTGGGGACTCACCTGGTCGCGAGTCGTTCATAGCTCAGGCGCTTAGAAATGTGTATTACCATGTTCACTGACACCTGTGTTTGATCCTACAAGTAAAGAAGTCCGAACAACTGGCAACTAAAATAAAAAACCACCCGACAAATATTGTTTCGGATTAAAGCCCAGACAGAGACTCACATTTTACAGACTACGGACTAACGAAACGTTGTTGGCGGAACCGAATTCGCGCTCTTCTTCTGATTGGTTGAAGGCTCGTGACGTCTTACAGCGGCCCACACCGCCACCTACTGCACCGGAGTGTGACCTCACACAGAAAATACTCCGTTCTTTTAATTAGCTGTGTTCACCAGAGAGGGAGAAGCGCATACTCTCAAATACGAAATATATCGTAATAATATCACCTTGAAACAAACATTAAAAAATACACAATTAAATATGCAGGTAGCGGTACATACATTATTCATGATCGCCACCCACTGCCTATTCAAAATATGGCTGTGCGCAACTACATCATATAGGGCTAAATTAATGAAATAGAGAATAATCTATGATATAATAATCATATAAAAAGTATAAAAAATGTTAATTAAAAAGAGTAATCCTCCCATACTGTCTCCTGTAGTCGATAGCTTGCACAATCGCCGGAATTCTCCACATTTCATTTTACAGCTCCCCCGTCGGCCGGTCCGCAACGATGTTGTCAACATTAAAACTACTGTACCTATACTCATCTTTGTTCTTACTAATAAAAGTTGTCAAGTTAAATGGCATTTTGTTATACAGTCAATTTGTACCTATATTATACATTTGGGGTGCGACAAAATTCCGTTAATTTTTGGTTTTGGGGGGAGGGCCTCCAAATAAAATTCCGCTTAGGGTCCCAATTTGGCCAGGGGCGGCCCTGATGATAGTGCACGGACAAATAAATATACTTAGACAAATATATTTTGACTTGAAGTCAGAAATTGACTAAATCTAGCTTGAAATGTGGATATGGTGCCATTGGTATCTTTGGGGAATAACAAACTAAATCCGTTGAAATAAAACGGGGGGTTTATGGACGTATCAAAGCTCTGTGGTCCGCTATTACACAGGTAGGTCTACTACATTTTCACATTTGCGTGGAAACAACACGACACTGGCTCGGGTAAGTGGGGGACAGGTCGCTGGGAGAAATAGCCTACCAAAAGACAGGCGGACATCTTGCGCTCCCTGCTGGCACTGCTGCAACTAAACAAAAACACGTGCCTCGCATCGTGTGCGTGCGTGCGTGTGTGCGTGCGTGCGTGCGTGCGTGCGTGCGTGCGTGCGTGTGTGTGTGTGTGTGTGTGTGTGTGTGTGGCTCTTTTACACACGTAGGCGTATTTAACTTTTACACAGTTGGATCCTGGGGGGCAGACTTTTCGTCGCTGGACATTTGATTGCCCCATGTCTGATTCAAACATCAAAGGAAAGCGTGTCTTTTGGGGCAAATATAAATAGGCCTGGCTACAACCCAAACGGAACACTGCAAAGTGTATATGAGTTAGTGAGTGTGGCTGATTGATTCAATCAAATCAATAATATATTTAGTGACAAACCGTTAACATGCTAGGGATGAATATAAGAACATATACACAAGACATACCTGCCACATGACATGATCAGTGAGTTGTGTTGTTGGAATGAATTTGTTCGTTTGAAACTAAGCTATGATATGGTGATATGATTTGCCAATGTCTCCCATCTTGTCTATCCTGCAGCGATTCGATGCCGTCTTGACAGACCCCCTGGTGCCCACAGGTTCTCAACTAGCGAGAAAACTGGGTGAGTGAAGCAACGTTGGGTTAAAGGTCTGGTTTATTTCCTTGTATGTATGGATGGATAGATCTTATCTATATACTGTAAATATCAACAAGTTGGCCTTATAATATTATTTAATTATGTTTATTATATAATATGACCATTTTACGATTTTTGGTCAATTTCCTTTCAGTGTTGAATTATATGGGAGCGTGAATGGTGCTTATATGAATGATCAAACTGTTTGATCATTCATAGAGAACGTTTTACATGACCACGGTCATAAACCTTTGACCTATACTTCTCAGAATTCATTAAATTAAATATTAACAGAATCTTTCAATGCATGTCTGTCTGCTTCACATTCTCCACATGGATGGAGGGTGAATATACTTTTATTACATTTAGTCATTTGGCAGACAGGTTTTTCCAAAGTGACTTAAGCCTATAGGCTTAAGTCACTGCTAAGTATCTGCTGAAACATCTGTGCTCTCCTTGTGGTTCGGCTTCGGTTTTTGATCACTTTTAATGTCGATAAACAAACAGACTAATCCATCCGTGCCTTGTGTGTTCAGGTACAAGGAGAGTTTAAAGAAGCTTTCAGATGTCCAAAAGGATCGTCCTGTGGACCCTCTGGCCCTTTCCGTCTACTGGACACGTGATGAGACCCATCGGCGCTCGTCATCTCAGACCCGCTGCCCGTGACCTCAACTGGTTCCAGTATCACACACTACTTAAAGCTGCTGTAGGTCAAATCCGAGAGTTGTAAAGAGAGCAGAAAAGAGCAGAAGAGCCCTCCCTATGTTTCTTAACCAATGAGAAGTCAAGGACTTTGAGCGAGTAATCAGACAATACGTGAGTTCTCCAATGTCATGTAGGCTATTCAGTCTATAGGGTTGCAAAGAAAATTTCAAGAAAATCAAGAAAATGCAGAAAACACTGTATGTATTCCTGCTGTTGAGCATCGGCGTAGAGTCCAAGCGGCACACAGAAAATACGCTGCCGTTAAGGAACATTCCTCTGAGTGGAAGAAGTTCCTCGGACTTCTCCGGTCACCTGCTGGTGGTCCCTGTTGACGGAAGCCACTGGATTGGCATTAAAGCGATCGCTCAGGAATTGGGTCGCCGTGGCCACCGAGTGACGGTCGTGATTCCAGAGATCAGCATACGGATGGGTCCAGGTGAACACTACGACACCGTGACATACCCCGTGCCCTACGGGAAGGATTATATCGATGGAGTTATGGCAATGCACATGGAAGAGATGCGCAGCGCTACACGATCTTTCATGGAGACGGTAAATGGTCGAATTTCACAGATCCAGAAAATCGCTGGGTTCATTCACTCGACGGCAGAAAGCTTTCTGTTCAACGACAGCCTGATCTCAACGCTACAACAACAGGTGTGTGTGTGTGTGTGTGTGTGTGTCTTAAATGCTAATTAATATTATTTTTAGTGTTTGGTAAACAGTTAACACTGCACGAAAGATGGAAGTTGTTAATTTTGGAAATTCAACCATTTGGTCTGCGTCATTTGCCAATGTCTCCAATCTTGTCTATCCTGCAGCGATTCGATGCTGTCTTGACAGACCCCCTGGTGCCCACAGGTTCACTACTAGCTAGAAAACTGGGTGAGCGAACCTTAGTTTTAGTCAATCTATATACATACATACATACATACTTATACGTAATGTATATGTCAACCGTCTTTCCAAAATTAACAACCAGGACTCCCCACCATCAATTTGCTGAGAGGGATTCCGTGTGGGATGGACTGGAAGGCCATGGCCTGCCCCTCACCTCCGTCCTACGTCCCTCGCTTCTTCACTGGATTCACCGATCGAATGACCTTTAAACAGAGAGTCATTAACACTTTGGTGAGCTTGTCTAACTTTCATCTAACCACTCTTGTTTAGACAAATAGCCTAGACAAATGACTTGCATTTTCCTTTTCTGTAAATTGTTGACTGGTTGCAGTTGGCCTTATACAAGCATTTCACTTGTGACCGTTTTGTGTTTTGGCTCAGGATTGCGAAGGTAGGCTATTAAAGGTGTTATATGAATGATCAAACTGGATACTTGACAACATTCTATGTGACAAAGTTCATAAACTGTGACACCTTGTGATCTTGACCTATATTAATCAGAAATATTTTTAATGCAATTAATATTTAAATTAATTAATAAAAGCATACAAATATTTGAGCAACGACAAAGTAAAAGTGGGACAGGATATGTTCTAAATGTAACAGCAGTGCTATAACAAAGAAGTGCACATGTGATGGATATTCAGAGGTTTAGCAGCTCACACTGGTAGTCCATTACATTTAGCAGACGCTTTTATCCAAAGCGACTTACAAGTACTTAACTATTTCAGGGACATTACCCTGGAGCAACTCCGGGTTAAGTACCTTGCTCAGGGGTACAATGGTAGCAGACCCGGGGATCGAACCCGTGACTCGCCGGTGCTCCGTCTGGAAGCACTGTTCCTTACCCAGTAGACTACCACCACCCTAGTCCAGCCAGTACAGCATCGCAGTAGTCCAGCCATGAGATGACTAAGACGCCATTACATTCATATTTTCACCTGTGTGTGTGTTTGTGTCTGTGGCAGGTGAGTGCGTTGGAGCCAGTGATGTGTCGGCTATTCTACTGGCACTTCGACAATATAGCCCAGCGATTCCTGAACGAGGATGTGGGAGTAGCCGAGGTCCTTTCTGAGTCCGATATCTGGTTACAGAGGTAGTGGTAGTTCATAGTATGTTCCTAATGTAAAGTGTTTTCTTGTGGGAAGTAAAATAGTGGGTGCTTCTCCGTACAGGATTGACTTTGCGCTGGAGTTCCCTCGTCCTCTGATGCCCAACGTGGTGCTGGTTGGGGGGATCAACTGTGAGGTGAAGAACCCCCTGCCTGAGGTAAGACCACAGGGTCCGGGTGTGTGTATTTGGGTAGCACCTTTCAAAGGGACTGCTGCAAAGTGCTTCACAACGTGATTGAACTGCGGGGAGTGAGTGAACTTGAGTTGGTTGTGTGCAGGATTTGGAGCCCTGGGTTTCAGCAGAACATGGCTTCATAGTTTTCACCCTTGGCTCCATGGTGTCGAGTATGCCAG
This sequence comes from Trachyrincus murrayi, assembly GCA_900323305.1. Classification (NCBI taxonomy): domain Eukaryota; kingdom Metazoa; phylum Chordata; class Actinopteri; order Gadiformes; family Macrouridae; genus Trachyrincus; species Trachyrincus murrayi. The sequence continues at coordinate 15,060 of OOFB01003232.1, forward strand.
AAGAGATCACAGCCGTCTTTATAGAAGCCTTCAGAACAATCCCACAAAAGGTAGGAGACTTAGGCTGCATTCCAATAGCCTTTCTGCTAAATCTCCAGATGTTTTCCTCCATCTCAATTGTTCCCGCTGTATATGTACCGCCGAATGGCCACATATAACAAATGTCAATGGCTACGAAGTCTTAAGATTGTGATTGGTCAGATCATCAACAGTCGCCTTTAACGAAGCAGCTCACCTGTTCTTATCAGTCCCAATTCCACATTGCTTCTTTATATTGCTGTTGCTTGAAGCTCGAGTGATCAAGCCTCAGCTTGAGCATTAAGAAAACGTTTTGGAATCCAGCCCTAGGAATCACCAAGTCACCCGTACAGAACAGCACTCAATCCAAGTCTAAAACAATATGGACTCTTGGTTAATAGGTGATATGGCGGTACACAGGTCCAGTTCCTGACAATCTCCCAGAAAATGTGAAGATGATGAAGTGGGTGCCACAGAATGACTTACTAGGTAAATATTGGGGGCAATGGGATTAAAGGCAAGCTAACACATGCCCATGGTTATTGTGAGGGGTAAATACCACCTGTGTAATATCCCATACCTTTCCTAAAAAGGTTTGCCTTTCAATAATAGCTTGACATCTGAATGACTTTTGTCATATGTCATACATATATCACATGTATGCCTCTATTAGCGCACCCTGGAGCCCGCGCCTTCATCACACACAGTGGCTCTCACGGTATCTATGAGGGCCTGTGTCACGCGGTTCCCATGGTGATGGTGCCACTGGGGGGGGACCAGCCTGACAATGCCCAGCGCATGGCGAACAAAGGAGTCGGCGTGGTCTTGGACATCACCACCATCACTGTAGAGGACCTCCTGCACGGACTGCATGAGGTCATCAGCAACACCAGGTGAGCAGCCATTGGTTAATGGTACCTTGGTATGAACCATGACTACTACAAACATTACTGACATGTTATGAAATGAAAGGCTGAGATCTGTGTCAAATAGCATAACTATGTCTACGTACACGTGTATGGGTGTCTATGCTGCTGCTTGCATTTATGGTTCTGCGTTGGTGATTTTGAGTGTAGCCCACCAAAATTATTTCTCACATAAAAAATTTGACGATCTTTATAATGTGAAGATGATGTCTTACTAATAAAAATACAGGTGATTCTGCTGCAGTCTCTGTCGGCTACGCAGTTTGGCGTAGAGCTCAATGCCTAAAGTATTTAGCCTGAAGGGAGAACCATCATGCTTGGCTATTTTCTATTACAAGACAGTACGGTTTCATTCAAATGTCAGTACAAGTGACAGTACTGCTTAAAATCGCGGTCTGCAACATCAACTTGACTGTTTACGTAAAAAATGGAGAAGGCAAATCCCGGACCAACGACATCAGTGGTTGCAGAAACCCACTCAACCCTCAGGGACCGCACAGTATCTGCTGAAACACTTGTGCTCTCCTTGTGGTTCGGCTTCGGTTTCTGATCACTCCTTTAATTATTTTTAATGTTGATAAAACATAGCCTAAAAGGTAGAACTAATCCATCCGTGCCTTGTGTGTTCAGGTACAAGGAGAATTTAAAGAAGCTTTCGGATGTCCATAAGGATCGTCCTGTGGACCCCCTGGCCCTGTCCGTCTACTGGACACAATATGTGATGCGACACAAAGGCGCTCGTCATCTCAGAACCGTTGCCCATGACCTCAATTGGTTCCAGTATCACAGCTTGGACGTGATGACGCTACTGGTGACAGTGGTGATCCTTGTCGTCATGGTAACATTGAAATGCATCTCTCTGTGCCTTAGGAGAGTGACGAGAAAGACCAAGCGGGATTGATCTCACTTTGTTACTAATAACGCACTAATGGCTAGGCCATTTGTAACACATTACACTCAAATAATAGCTCTTAAATCTTACCTACAGCACCTTCAATAATAAATAACATTTAATTTATAAAGCCATTGCCAGTGGTGCTCTGGCAGAGGCAGCCAAATCAGGGATAAACATGTTTTGTTATTACTATATTAATTACATATAGTATTATTAATTATGCCTTTACCTGCTCATGTCAATGTCTGTATGTATTGATGACTTAACAGATGATCATAATTGCTGATGGCAATTACAACATGCGTGGCAAGGATCCTTCTTGTCATAAGCACTGTGTTTATGTCTTATATAAATAACAAGAAGCTTACTGAACTCATTTTGATAGAAACACAGACTGCTCTGCCCAACTGCTGGGACAGAAACAGAAATTAATTGAATAAAAACATTTAAACAAACGTGTGTGTCTTACACGCAAGCAGAGTTTTAAATTAGTGCTCACAAAATAGCAGTCTGTAACCATTAGAGAGTAAAGAAAGGGAATTTAATTTACAGAAAATGCATTATACATTTTGTCATTGTCACAGCCATTCTAATCCGACACCAGAGTCATCAGTGGTCACTCTTCTTCGGTGGGAAGAAAGCGTATTCAACAGCCAGAGACACAGTAAAAGCAACGAAGCCCCACTTGAATCCTCTCAGCAGGACCTGCGACAGGGTCACAGGGCGACCGAACTCCCCAGTGTACCTCCAGGCCTCGTTACTGTAGAGAGGAGACGACTCACTGTAAGCAACGCTTCAGCAAAACCAAGCCTTTGTTGAAACATGTGTTTATCCTCCATACTGACCGTGCCCAGGGATCGTTCAGGCCCCTGGCAGCGAGCCTCTTCTGGGTGAACTCAAGGGGTGTCCCGTTGGCATTCCACTGACGCCAGTCCGGCAAGGAGAGCTTGCTGTGGCCGTGGTCCCCTCCCATGCTAATTCACATACACACACCACATCAAAGCGAAATTCAACATTGTTTGAAGCAGGGTGACGTGGAGCAGTAAGTACCCACAAACACTGCAAGAGCGAGCAATGCTGCAGCTCTCCGATATACCAACACCACGCTTCATTAGTAACACATTCAACATTTGCATTAAGAACGAACTAGAATATGGGCGCTACATTGAATATTTAACATCGCATTAGTTAAAGTGAGCATTCATAATTCAGAATATGTGAAAACAAAAGCTTTGACGACAGATGCTAATAGAAATAGCATGATTACGTTGGCTCACTTATCTTTTGCCAGTTATTTACGCAACATGGCAAAAAAAGGAAAAAGCCGCCCGAATAAGTGCAAAACTTGCATTCAACCTTACATTTTAATCAACTGTTTACCTGAACGATTTGTTGTGACCTCTGCTGTAGAGAAGAATACGTACGACAGTATACGACTATGGACTTTGCTTTACGGGAAAAGTACGGCAAGAACGTAGGCCCTATATACATTTCGCGATTGCATAACATGCATTTTGAAATCGGCGAGATCCTGTTTAGCTAACTTGTTTAGTACACAACTACACTATTATTGTCCCTTTGAAATAACTTACAATAAACGAAATAAGACAGGAGCTTTCCAGCACATTTTCAAAAGTTTAATGAATTTTACTTATTAGTCACAGTCTACATAACATGATACAATCCACATAAATTACATATATTACAATTGTGTATGTGAGTCACCACCTCTCACTTCGAGGCCACCATGGTTGACTACTACCGATCTGCGGTGGTTGTTTCAAATAATATTAAAAAGGGCCCCTATATTTACCACCAGGTGCGATGTTGATTAGTACCCATTAGTGACATCACAAGTGGAAGTCTCCACCCAGATGTATGATGTGGATAGATCAACCTACCCAATGGACTGTACCAACTGGTAGGGTGATGACTAAAACAAGGGCCCCTTTAAACATTAGGCATCAGTGAGTTATAGTTTGCTTTTAGAAGGCTTTAGAAGATTGCAGAGAGCCTCCCAGTTCTCCCCCTCTGGAGCGTCTGGCCATGCACTGTGTTCTGGAGAGGGAGAGAGCGAGACATAGACAGAGTGAGAGAGTGAAAGAGAGAGAGAGAGAGAGAGAGAGAAAGAAAATGAATGAGAGAAAGTGAGGGAGAGAGAGCAAGAGGTGGGAGAGCGATGGAAAGACAAACAGTACTATTTGTGTGCAGGTGGTATGTGTCCGTATGCTGAACAGATACACAAAGACAGGTGTGTACAGACCAGGTATCTCCCACATTGAGCGGTAGAGGCTTTGGCCCGCGTCCACTCTCAGAGTGTCCCCAGAGATGAAGGAGGCAGCAGGGGAAAGGAGGAAGCACACGGCCGGGGAGATCTGAACGGTGAATACACTGCAATGAATCTCACAGCACCACAGACAAGCAGTGAAGTCGATACAAGAACGGAGGACAAATATATCTTCAAAACCAAAGACTTGATGATTATTAATTCAGTGTGCTTACAAAGTGTAATATCAGAATGTGTTTTATTCCCAGGTAAGTAGGAATTTGTTCTGGAATGTTGGTGCAGTGAAAGAAAATAAATACAATACAATAGATAGAAAATATAGTTGTACAGGATATTAGATAAATATAACATGTTTGTAATTATATGTAAGAGAGAAGTGGGCCTTAAAAAAAAAAAAGGTACACACTTCCTCTGGCACTCCAAGCCGCTTAGCAGGGATGAAGGGGACCGACATCTTGAAAAGACTTGGTCCATAGTCCTTGTAGTTCTCCATCGCCGTCTTGGAAAAAATGGTCCCCTACATAACAATATAATGTGACATGACAAGTTACAGATCAGTCTGATGAAGGTCCAGTACAGAAACGTTACCATTAATAAACAAGGTGTTGCATTGTAAGTGTGGGAAGTGTGGGTCACAAGCAAATGCACGCTGTTATGAATAGAAGTGTCGTGACCACATGGGGCAGGATAGTGTATACTGTGTGTTTGATGCTCCATAAAGACATGTGCCTGAACTAAAGGTGCTGTAGGTAAGATTCGAGAGTTGTAAAGAGCAGAAAAGAGCGGAAGAGAGCACGATTTTGGAACTAAACAACCCAAAAAACGTCCCCTCCCTCGCTAGGTTTCTCAGCCATTGAGAAGTGTTGCATTAACGCACCTGTGATTGACAGGCAAGATGGATTCCCCGAACCAATCAGGGAAGAGATGCCCTGATTGGTCAGAAATGAGCCGGGAGTGGTCTAAAATCTAAACGGGCTCATTCAGAGGCAGGCGCAGTCAACCAGAAACTGATATTCTCACAGCGCATTTCACTCACTAATAGCTGATGGATGACTAGGCCATTTCTAACAAATTACACTCAAATAAATAATAATTACACTTAAATCTTACCTACAGCACCTTTAAAGTCATTTATTAGACGCTTATGTGCAAAGCGTCTGCTAAATGACTAAATTAGTATCCATCCCCACAATACGTACAGGTGCCACAGCGTTCACCCTGACCCCGGAGTGCGCCCACTCGATGGCCAGGCTCTTCGTGAGGTTGTCCACCGCCGCCCGCGCCGCCCCTGTGTGACTGACCAGCCAGGAGTAGGACACAGAATGAGGACCTGAGAGGGGCAGCCAGGTGTGTGTGTGTGTGTGTGGGGGGGGGGGGTTGTTGTGAATTGAGTAACTGAGTGTGTGCATAGCTTACGCCATTCCAGGGAAGCCCTTCCACATATCAGCAATGATGTTGACAATGACCCCTCCGTGGTCTTTCATCCAGGCCATGTACACTGTGGAGATAATAGGCTAGCATTAATGCCCCAAACACACAGATACACAAACCCACGGATGTAACAAGTACGCATTGAGTTTGAAGACACATTGATCAACACTGTACTATACTACTGTACTATAACACTGTACTGTCTGTCTCACCTTCTTTACAGCAGTGGAAGGTCCCGGTCAGGTTGGTGTCTATGACGGCGTTCCATCCCTTGGTGGACATGGTCTCTACTGGGCTGCTGAACTGCCCTCCTCCATTGTTTACAAGAAAGTCTATCCTCCCATGGTGCTTCAGTACCGCCGACACCAGTGACTTTACCTACCAGACACAACACCCGCTAGATATGTACACAGAACATTTGAATCGTGTACTTTTTAACCATGTGTTTTGGTAGCAGAGCTGGGGATTTCAGACTCGACTCGAGTCGCGAAAATGGGGATTTGCGACTTGACTTGGACTCGCCTGCTGTGAGACTTGACTTACTCGAGACTCTGTGCTTTGAGACTCGAGTCTCTGGAGACTTGAAAGCAAAAATTAAATCAGATTCTAAAGGCTATGATAAATAATCACTGAATGCATTGTATTCCAAACGTTATGGCCGCAGACACAGAGGCTAATCGCAATGAGTTAAGCCGCCTATGCCATTTAGTAGTGCTGACCGAACCGCACACTTTTTAGGAAACCCTGCTGTCATTTAAATGTCAGTGATTGGAGTTTCTCTCTGTTCCACTACATATTGCTTTTGCCTTACTTGTTATTAAAAGAGAAAACTAAACTGAACTATGCTGAATGGATTGAACGAAGGCAAGGCTGGTAAGAAGCTTGTGTTGCTGGTGAATTTTTTTATCCACCAGCCACAGTGGCT
>OOFB01003242.1:3209-14142 GCA_900323305.1 Trachyrincus murrayi
ACCTAAAGACTACCTCTAAAACCTGGAGCTGTTCTCCAGACTCCTGAACCGGGATAAACCTGCTTAACGGTCAAACATCTAGTCTCAAACTACTTGTTAGATAGTCCAACATCTAGTCTCAAACTACTTGTTAGATAGACGAACATCTAGTCTCAAACTACTTGTTAGATAGTCCAACATCTAGTCTCAAACTACTTGTTAGATAGTCAAACACACCATCCTCGCTTCTTAGAAACCATTAAAAAAAGTCACCAAATAAATGAGGAAAATCCTTCTCCTTTTTAAGCAAGTGCAATTCTCTTCTTATGAGGCGTCTAAATGAGTCTAGATTTGAGTTAGGGGATGAGATTAGTATACTTTTCTTTATTGCTACTTTATTGCTCTCCTCAATCCAGCCACCGTCGGTCCAGCTAAAGTTTAACCCCCTGGTCCGTACTCCAGCCTCGGTGCTGTAAATCCCAGACCGCTGAGTGTGTGCAGACATGCTTCAGCAGAAGAGACGTGGATTTTTTCCAGCGGGCGGTGGAGGCTGTGAAAACCATCAGGGAGATCTGGGCCTCTGTGGTCAGACCACAACGCAGACGGGCAGGACTTGGAAATAAACGGATCGGGTTCTTTAAGTACAGAGGAGGCATGCAGAGGTCTCTGGCCGCTGCATGCCTCCCCCCTCTCTCGCCAACCAGGGGTTCCTCAGCATGTTCATCTGCAGACCCATGATACGGTTTCAGGGGACAAACGGGAAATAGCTGGGGTACAGACTACACACTCTGAGCCGGGGTACAGAGTACACACTCTGAGCCGGGGTACAGAGTACACACTCTGAGCCGGGGTACGGCCAGGCGTAGCGGCTGAAGGGTCTCTAGTCCCTGGAGGGCGGGGTACAGGTGGTGCTGAAGATGTTTCCTGAGCAGAGAGAGGGTCATAGCTGTCTCTTACTCATATCATTACCATGGTTACCAGCAGGTGTCTGAACGACCTTCCACTTTGTTCCTGTGTGCATGCATATCATTCATGACTTCATCATGGATGGCATTTTATGATGTCATGGATGGATGCCTGGAGTTTCTCACTTCCTGTTGTAGCAGGAAGTAGGAAGAGTCTCACTTCCTGTGGTAGCAGGAAGTAGGAAGTGTGTTCTGAGTTGTGTTGTGATGTCAGGAGGAGAACCAGGAAGTCCACCGAGATGGACTGACGGGCGACGACCTGAGCATCGCTCCAACACAGGTGTGTGTGTGTGTGTGTGTGTGTGTGTGTGTGTGTGTGTGTGTGTGCCCGTGACATATTTTACTTTTAGTTTGATTCGTAAACTACTTGTATACCATTATTTTGCTTTCATTTTGATCTATTTGTTTTTGTTATTCTTTTATGTTCAGTACATTTTTGCATTGATTAGATGCTTTCTTATTGCTCTATTCATTTGACATCATGTTTCTGCATGGACGTGGATAACATCTTTATTATTTATTATTATTATTGTTATCGTTATCGTACTATTATTACAGTTATTAGTATTACTTATTGTTCACTTCCTGTTGTCCGTTGGTATTCCTAGGATCTGATTGGCCTGTCACACCTCAGAGTTCCACAGAAACCCGTCCGCAGGAAGTTCCACCCTGACAACCCAGAGGCCCCGCCCCCTTCCACTGAATCACTGGCCCCGCCCACCAAACCCCTGCAGAAGTTAGTGAATTATTATATTATTAAAATATGCAATATTTAAACTGATAACTTTAGTCTATTTCATAGAAACTGAATCCGTCGGTTTGAAGTTTAAGTTTGCCGATCCTCCCCTTCTATTACACCTTGGTATTTACTTTTTAACTATATTGCTTGATGTATAAAATATATTTTAATAGATATTAGTGATACGTAGTTAACAGTTAACTCATCAGAAAGAAAAGGGAGGATTTGACCCTCTGTGGGCATCACAACACCACGTGGGGTCGCGACCCCATGACGTCCCTAACAGACGGTCTGGGCTCCGACCTGACACCAAACTGAAACAATAGCAACGACGGTCGCTAACAGATGACCCCCAACGACCAGCGGTGCCATACCATAATATCCCCGGTGATTAATGTTTTACTTTAGGTTTAACATGTTTATCTTTCAGCTGAAGGGCCCTGGCTACCACCAGGTGTGGTGATCATTAGCCATTACAAGCCATTCACAATCTGTGACATCTTAAAAAGGAGTGTATGATCGATGGATCGGCCTACCAGTTGGTACAGTCCAGATCTGGGTGGACACTCTAGAGGGTAGATGTTCCAGGGTATAGACGTGGTGTTCCAGGGTGTAGATGTGTGGTGTACCAGGGTATAGACGTGTGGTGTTGCAGGGTATAGACGTGGTGTTCCAGGGTGTAGATGTGTGGTGTACCAGGGTATAGACGTGTGGTGTTGCAGGGTATAGACGTGGTGTTCCAGGGTATAGACGTGGTGTTCCAGGGTATAGACGTGGTGTTCCAGGGTATAGACGTGGTGTTCCAGGGTATAGACGTGGTGTTCCAGGGTATAGACGTGGTGTTCCAGGGTATAGACGTGGTGTTCCAGGGTATAGACGTGGTGTTCCAGGGTATAGACGTGTGCTGTCTGATTTCAGGCTGCAGTCCAATCAGAAGAGGGAGATCCAGACGATCATCCGCAAGAACAAGGAGAGCAACGCTGTGCTGACACGCCTCAACAGCGAGCTCCAACAGCAGCTTAAGGTCAGCTTCCAGCCTAGCACAGGATAGCACAGTGCTAGACCTAGCCTAGCCTAGCACAAGATAGCACAGTGCTAGACCTAGCCTAGCCTAGCACAGGTTAGCACAGTGCTAGACCTAGCCTAGCACAGGATAGCACAGTGCTAGACCTAGCCTAGCCTAGCACAAGATAGCACAGTGCTAGACCTAGCCTAGCCTAGCACAGGTTAGCACAGTGCTAGACCTAGCCTAGAACAGGATAGCACAGTGCTAGACCTAGCCTAGCACAGGATAGCACTGTGCTAGACCTAGCCTAACCTAGCACAGGTTAGCACAGTGCTAGACCTAGCCTAGCTTAGCACAGGATAGCACAGTGCTAGACCTAGCCTAGCCTAGCACAGGGTCTAGCACGGGCAAAATCTAGGCTATGCCTAGCACAGTAGGCTAGGCTAAGCCAACAGATGTTCTGATAATCATTTCTCTCAAACATTCCTTTGTATATTAGTTGATATATGAGTAATGACGTCCATCCTACCCGACCTGGTCAACCAGATTACTAACTGTAGCACAGATGTTATCATCAGCATGCTAACTGATAGCTGCTGGACCGCCATTTATATATAGAGGTTATATCACATAGATATACATCATCCTACAAATATCACATGAAGACTATATTACATAAAGTCTGTATCACATAAATATTTTAATCTCAATTTAATGTCATGACTTGGCAGGCTTTCTAAACATACAACAGATCAACTTACACGCATTATCAATGTTTTACTGTCATACAATCTAGTGGCTGTAAATACGACAGAGAGAACGACGAGTACGACTCTTCCTCACCCCCTCCCCAGTCATCCACCTTCCTCACCCCCTCCCCACCTTCCTCACCCCCTCCCCCTCCCCCTCTACAGTTTGACTCCCACCTGAATGTAATCTTAAATGCTCCATGAATGCGGCCAACCCTGCACATGGCCGGCATGCCGTGGACGTCTGTCCTTGCTAATGCGTCCCGTCGTACCGCGGGATCGCTAGGTAGCAGGGCTCCCTCCACCACACACACACGCTGCACAACACATGCCCCGCATGCCCCGCATGCCCCGCATGCCCCTGGTAAAGGACCCGCCAGCGCCCTCAACAGGGAGGTATTATACACAGACCGCAGGCTCCCGGACATTCATGTTAAATATCAGCACTGTTCATATCCTGTTACGCCTTTCAAAAGGTTTGCTCGCTGGAAAGGAAAAGTTGTTTGGTTTCATTATTCGGGTGTTTAGTTTGTGCAGATACAGCTGTGTGTGTTTTTGACGCATGATCAGCTGTTTTTTTTCCTTTGAGGAAGGACTTGAGGTCTTTATTTAGAATCAACCGTCAAAATACAGAGTCGCCTTTGGCATTCATCTGTCTTCTCCAAAATAAGAGCGTGGACATGCTGACTGGTGAAAAGACGGGGCTAAAGCCAGAGGAATGACTGTTATGACACATTCACTTTAAACTCATTTAGATTAACAGATGACTTTTGTTTTAGAATGTTTTGGATATTTCCATAAATAAATGTGGCAGAATACACAGGAAGTACACAGGAAATACACAGGAAGTACACAGGAAATACACAGGAAATACACAAAAATACACAGGAAATACACAGCGGAAAATTCTGAAAGATATTTGTTCTTTACTTTTATATACTACAATAACTTTGACCAAGAGGGAAGTTATATTGCGATAATAATGAGTTGGATAAACTGTGTCATGGCCTTAGACCTGAGATAGTTTCGGACCAGACCAGACCAGACCAGAACCAGACCGGACTAGACCCATACCCAGACCAGACTAGACTAGACTAGAGCCAGACCAGTTCCACCAGAGTTAATAAGTCTTCTCTTCTACAGGAGGTTCATCAGCAAAGGATCACGTTGGAGTCTCAACTGGACCTGCTGAGACCCCTGAACTCTACTGGACCCAACTAAGACTCTACTGGACTCTAATGGACCTAACTAGGACTCTACTGATCTCTACTGGATTCTACTGGATCTAACTAGGACTCTACTGGTCTCTACTGGCCTCTCCTGGTCTCTACTAGCCTCTCCTGGTCTCTCCTGGTTTCTACTGGACTCTACTAAAATCTACTCAAATACGCTAAGACTCTGGTCTCTACTACTAGGACTCTGGACACTACAGGACTAAGACTGGTCTCTACAGAACTCAATAGGACTAAATGAAGACTCTGGTCTGTACTGGTCTCTACTGGACTGTCCTCTGCTATATCCTCCCTCCTGGTCACCCAAGTGTATAATTCTACATGAACTTCTCCAGGACTACTTCTCCAGGTCTGGTCTCCAGCCTCCCTGGGGTCTGGACTCCAGCCTCCCTGGGGTCTGGTCTCCAGCCTCCCTGGGGTCTGGACTCCAGCCTCCCTGGGGTCTGGACTCCAGCCTCCCTGGGGTCTCCCCTGGCCAGCGGTAGCAACACGTAACGTATTTAAGGGCTGAGGGAATACGTACACAGCTGAAAGAGTGGTAGTTTATGTATAAAGTTTATTTTGTAACTCATCACTGACAAAACACATCTTCGTCATCTTCGTTATGTGTTTAGCATTTTGCATGAAGACATATTTTTACAACCCCTACACGTCAAACAAACAGTCTGGTGTTTACGCGTGTCAACGGGGTGGATTGGTGACGGGTCAAATGTTTGTGGATGGTGAACTGAAATAACGGCGTATGGTTTTTAGCGTGGAGTTCCACGCGGTTACATTATCGTGGTGGAATACGTGGAGAATGTTTTCAACGTGGGTTCATGGCGATATCCGCGCTATTTACTTGAATCCTAATTTGCTCTTGATTCCATCTCAACTCATAACCCTCTCTGTAGTTGACTCCATGTTTGGTTTGAAGACTAAATCCAGATGAAGAATGACTAAAGGAGATGTTTGCATGTGTTCCCGGTGGGTTGTTAGTGTGGCTCCTAACTATGCATAACGATGGTGCTCAACACATTTGCTGTGAACCATATTTTTGATACTGACAGCAGGGACGGTGTGACACGATGCCATGGGCTCTGACAGTGAAAATAACGAAAAGAAATCAAACTGTCTCCTGTTTATTCACTTTAATGTGCCCCTGTTCACCTGAAATGAGCTCATCCATAATAAACCATTTAAATAACCAGAAGGTTGCAACTCTTACACTAATTAAACTCACCTACGGACAAACTCGTAATACATTCCTAATGAATGAATGAAATGTATTCATGTTGTCATTCATCATGAAGAGAAAACCCCCAACTAAGTCAGATGATCCTCTAGGAATCATACGTTCAGTCTTTAGATCACAGAACTACAGGCAGAAATACACGTTTACTGATGACTGAACACGGTTTCATTAAATACCTTCATATACTTCAAGCTGAAGTTGTACAATTCTCACTAAAGCAGGGAGAGAGATGGAGGGAGGGAGAGAGATGGAGGGAGGGAGCAAGAGAGAGAGGGGTAAAGAGAGAATGATAGCCACAGAGAGAGAGAGAGAGAGAGAGAGAGAGAGCGAGAGAGAAAGAGAAAGATTTGGATCAGTTAGCATTTTTCTGCAGGCAGCTGATTGGTAAACAGAATTATCCTGGGTTCATTCTCAGGTCAGCCACTATCTAGAAATGTGCTTCCATGTCTTGTTCCAAGCTATTCACGTTTCTGCTTCTTCCTGTTCTCTCTTCTCTTGGTTCAGAGGTTGTGAGCGTAGCCCTCTAAAAGTACCTCAGGGAGGTTCCACTTTGTGCTGAGATATGAAGTGGTCAACGGTGGTTATCGGTGGTCAACGGTGGTTATCTGTGGTTATCGGGGGTTAATGGTGATTATCTGTGGTTATCGGGGGTTATCTGTGGCTAGTCCCGGTGGAACTCACCGGGACTAGTCCTGGTGGGAGACAGTAGACCCTCATATCTCTCTCTCTCTCTCTCTCTCTCTCTCATATATAACCAGTGGTCGGGCGTGCGCTCTCCCCTTACATCATAACCACCTGTGCAGGTAGCTGCTTGTCACGTGCACGCTCGCCACCGCAGTGTGCACGTGGAGCCGACCCGAGTGCTCCTGGTGGACTATATATGGCCCGGCTAAGGTGACAGCTGCACGTGACCAGACAGACCTCTGCTGCTGTAATAACCATCCGCTACATGATTACAGCACCGTGCACGTGGTTATTAACGCTGACGGGTGCATTCATCTGTCGAGGTGTCATGTGCACTTATCTCATAGTTCACAGAGTAGCGGCTCCTCCATCTTACTAGTTACTATCTAGTCGTTTAGCTTTTATCCAAAGAGACTTACTGTGAATTCAGAGACAGGTCATTAAGGGGGAACTTCACTGCTTTTCAACCAGCTTTGTATCATTTCAATGTGGGGAGAATATGAACAATGTTCACCTTACCCAGATTTGAGCTGCACCCCAGAGACACAGAGAGCATCTCTAATGATAGATAGAGATAAGGTTGTTTTAACACTATATCTCTAATGATAGATAGAGATAAGGTTAAGGATAAGGGGTGAGGGGTCATCTTGCTCTCGGAGGCCTAAAGGTAGACTGTGGACATTGGGGTTCGAAGCCAGAACCTTTCAGCTGAGAGACGAGCATCCTAGCCCACTACCATGCAGTGTAAACAACCCATATTCATGAATGTAGAGTAACACATTTATGAATAAGTTTTATTTATGAATGAATGAATATTACTTATTCACAGTGGGGAAACCATGACATTCTTTTCCCCAGCAGGCAGCATTTAGGTTGAGTCGTCCGGTCCTGCGAGGGTTCCCCGCCCGGCTGAACAGATGAAGGCATGCAGGCCAGGACCCTCCCGGTCGGGGTCAGGACCCTCCCGGTCTGGGCCTGGACCCTCCCGGTCTGGGCCTGGACCCTCCCGGACTGGGCCAGGACCTTCCCGGTCGGGGCCAGGACCCTCCGGTCGGGGTCAGGACCCTCCCGGTCGGGGCCTGGACCCTCCCGGTCTGGGCCAGGACCCTCCCGGTCGGGGCCAGGGGCCTCGCTAGCGGCTTTTGTCTGAGTTCGCGCTTTGTGGCTCCGCTGTGACTCAGAGGTGACGGCATCTCCGTCTCCCCGCCGCCCCCCCCGGCTCCCCCGTCTCCCCCCCGTCCCCCGCGTCGCCCCGCCGGCCCCCCCGGCTCCCCCGTTTCCCCCGTCGCCACGCCGCCCCCCCCGTCCCCCCGGCCCTTTGTCCCTCTGGCCGCTGCACTTCTGCTGAGCGCACAGGAAGCTTAGCCTCCACGGCGACTGATTGTGGCCCCCGTCCGCCTGGATTTACACAAACACACAATCAGCAAAAGTGAAAGAAACCAGGTTTACGCTGTCCACTCGGCCCGAAGGTTTCATCTATTCACCCTGGTGGCTATGACCTCATGTGTCCACTCGGCCCGAAGGTTTCATCTTTTCACCCTGGTGGCTATGACCTCATGTGATGTCCGGTTATCTGACCACTCCTAAAGCTCCCAAACCTATGAACGAAACAGGCGTTGACATGCGAGTGAAGTTCAGGCTGTTCAACCTTATCAATATCAATATCAGTTAGAGGTGTTCATCATTAATATCTTCATCTGCTTCATGTACTTGTCTATATCTTTTTCACTTATTCACTTATTTAATATAAATAAAGGTAACATATTGTTAGTATTAATATATACTATATTAGTATTAATATATACTATATTATTAATATTATTATTATATACTATATTATTATTATTATATACATTATTATTATTATTATTATTATATACTATATTATTATTATTATTATTATTATTATATACTATATTATTGTTATTAGTATATCCTACATTATTATTATTATTATATACTATATTATTAGTATTATATCCTATATTATTATTATTATTATTATTATTATTATATACTATATTATTAGTATATAATAATAGTATATATATATATTAGTACATATATTTCCATTCATCCACCTTACAGTAGAGCAGAGTTAGAGAGAGTCCGGGTCCAGCATTCCCTAAAACTCCTCCCGGGTTTTCGCTCCGTCTTTTTTTAAACCACCTCGGATTTTGAGTTGAGGAAAAAAAAACCCATCCCAGCAGCATATCTCCAGAGGAGCGACCAGCGGATCTCCAGAGGAGCGACCAGAGGATCTCCAGCGGACCTCCAGAGGAGCCAAGCCGAGTCTCCAACTATGAGTTTTAACAACACGAGGAGAGAGAGGGTGACGGACCCGCAGATGAAAACTAAAACCTCGGATTAAGGGGAGGGAGACAACTTTTTTCGGACTCTTTTTCTCGGGTCATTCTGTGTTGGATTTACGTCCGGACCGACATGCCGTTCGTCAAGAGGAGCGTGGATCCGCAGATGCTCTGCAGACACCCGGCTCCTAACGAGGAGGGCTTGCTGTTCGAGGATCTATGCTCCATCAGTAACCTGGCTCTGTCTCGGACCCTGCGCCAGCTGTCCGACCTGGCCAGGCACGCCTGCTCCATATTCCAGGAGCTGGAGAAGGACGTTTTGTCGACAAGCCAACGGGTTCGGGGACTCCAGGACAAGATCACCCTCCTCCAGCAGACTACCTCGGAGTTCGACGCCAAGCGAGAGGCCGTGCGTAAGTAACCGCTGCTCCGCGTCCACCGAGACCCGCTCCGCGCTGCGCGGTTTGGACACGGCGCTGCGCTCCGAGCTATGGAGCCGATCTCTCTTATTGGGGTCGAAAGTAGAAACAGTGCTGGGTTTTAGTTTCAGACTGGCGTTACAACCACTTCACTGTCCATTTCATCTCCACACGCCCCGTGCGTGCGTGCGTGTGTGCGTGTGTGCGTGTGTGTGTGTGTGTGTGTGTGTGTGTGTGTGTGTGTGTGTGTGTGTGTGTGTGTGTTGTAAACACAACAGAACAACTCTTCATACGTGTTTTACTTTAGAGTCGTGGGCGTGCTGGTTGCGTCCAGACCAGCGACCAGGATCCACTTTCACATGGTTTCACTTTCTGTATTACTGTGGTGCATCAATAACTCCATCCATACGTCATATACTGTGGATAATAGAAGTATGTCATAGGGAAGCTGAAGACATGAATCTAGACTTCCACACCTAGAGAACGGTTATGCTCCAACCCCATGGTTTAAATGTGTGTGTTATACGGATCCGTCGAGATGTGTGTGAGTTGAACTCTGTAAGAATGTGGTCGTCTAATGGCGCAGCATGTGGCCGTGTGTATTTCTGCTTTTAACTCCCGCGGAGTGTGTGTGAGAGAGACAGAGAGAGTGTGTGTACCTAACATATACAAAGCCAAAGAGATACAAAGCCTGTGTGTGTGTGTGTGTGTGTGTGGGCAGATTGAACGCGAGAGAGTGTGTGTGTTTAGGACAGTGTGTGTGAGAGAGTGTACGTGTGTGTGTGTGTGTGTGTGTGTGTGTGTGTGTGTGTGTGTGTGTGTGTGTGTGTGTGTGTATGTCTAACAGATAGAAAGCCGCATGAGAAAGTGTGTGTGTGATAGTGTGAGGCCCCATATGTCCCAGAACCCCCCAGTCCAGTCCAGAGGGTCCGTTCTGGACCCAGGTTCTACCGGTCCCCACAAGCTGGTGAAACCTCCTTCCTGTGTGTGTGTGTGTGTGTGTGTGTGTGTGTGTGTGTACACCTGGATTAGCGTCTCAAGAGGATGTGTGATCTAACTGGTCGTGAGTCTTACTGCTCTGGGGAGCCTCCCTGGTTCAACCCAGCTCGTGTACCTGTCCACCGGACCGGTACACGAGCAGATGAGCACGTTGTTGGATCAACAACTGAGAAGTATGACTACAAATATAAACAGTGGGTTACTGTACTGTTACTGTACTGAGTAGTCAGTAGTACGACTGTTACTGTACTGTTACTGTACTGAGTAGTCAGTAGTACGACTGTTACTGTACTGAGTAGTAAGTATAGTATGACGGTTACTGTACTGTTACTGTACTGAGTAGTAAGTATAGTATGACGGTTACTGTACTGTTACTGTACTGAGTAGTCAGTAGTACGACTGTTACTGTACTGTTACTGTACTGAGTAGTAAGTACAGTATGATGGTTACTGTACTGTTACTGTACTGTTACTGTACGACCTACAGAGACCCACAGAGACTTACAGGTGGGCAGAGAAACTTCAAAACATCAATATTGGAGGAGCCACAAAGCAGACAGAGTACAGAGTAGTAATAAAGTAATAATAATTAGTAATAAACTAAACACACATACTATGC